>JAKGUB010000327.1:62500-227500 GCA_026261675.1 Hippocampus mohnikei
CCAACGCTGACCACGTTTAGGGCCGTGCATACTCGTATTATTTGACATAAATCATAAAACTAGCAATCAATCAGCATCCATTGCAGCCTGCTCATCCTGGAAGGCGGGGGATTCTCCCCTCCCTTCTCAAGGTTTCACATTTTTCTCCAGCTGGGGTTTTTTGGGGGGGTTTCCCTTGCCTCAATTGTGAAGAAGCCCTTGGACACTGCGATGAAAGGATATAGAAATGAATGTGACTTGACTTGACAAAGCCATACGAAATCAATATAAAGATTTATCAACTTATTGCAATGAAACAAATACAGGAGAAAATATTGCCCCTCCTATTTGAAAAGCCCAGCGGGTCTTGGTTTGCCCACCACTGCTCAGTCGTCTTTGTCAGATTAGCATTAGCCATGACCATTAGCCTGGCGCATCGATTAAGCGGGCAGAAAGTGGGCGGGGTGGGGGGGGGGGTTAATAGCGATGAGGGCCACGGGAGTGAGGAGACGGGACAAATGAACAGTACCTGCAGGGGTGAAGGTGAAGGACTGAACTGCAAAACAAGAAGACAGAGAGGTTGTGTGTTAAAGGCTGCAGAGGGACGCGCCGCTTTGGGTGAGGTGGGGGTGGGGGGGGGGGCTGGCTGCTGTGGCTGCCGCTCTGTACACTGGCGGCTAGGCTAGGCCACGCTTAGGCCAAGCGTGAAGGCCTGTTGGGGCCATTCCAGTTTGCTCAGTTCGACAGGAATCCATTCCGGGTACGAAATGGATCAACCGATTGACGGTTTCTAATCAACGCTGGCTTGAGAGCCTTCTCCGTTGAAAACAGCAACCCAGGCTTGCGACCCTCACCTGGAACCATAGCCCTGCCTTCAAACCCTCTTCCTAAAATAAGATTTCTTTGAAACCAGAGTTCTTGCTCGACGTGAAACTCGGGATGTTCCAAGTACTGTATACACCTGAGTACTCAGTGACACTGAGTACTGATTCTACCAGTACTCTGGTTGGATATTTGTAAACAAAGATGGGTCTTTCCTTCGGGTGCACATAATCATTTCAAACGGGTGAGCAGGACGTCAGATTATTTTGTCATAAGTATCGGTGGTTGGTATCGGCAGCCTTCATGACACATACAACAAAGGCTGCTGTGTGCACGATCCCGATAGATAGTATCGATACTCATCCATCCCTAATTTAAACCTCGACTTTGAAACCCGAAATGTATCTTGAGAACTATCACTATTTGTTAAGCCTACAACCGAAACGAAAACCATAAATTGAAACCCCAACACTTAGCTGAATCTAAGATTGATCTGAAATCCGAACCTTTGTTTGAAACACAAATGAAAGCACGAAACTCTAATTTGAAACCTTCATCCTATATATGAAACCAAAACCCGGTGTAAAACCCGCCCCTAAAGACGTGAAATATGACTTTCATGTCCCAATCCCGATTTGAAATTCTACTTTTAAAACGTAATCCTGACTTGAAACCCTCAACTTGTTTTAAAAGTCTTACCTAAAACCCCCCAACCAAAATTTCCATTTCTAGTTTGTGAAAAAAAAGACCAAAAAACAATGTTATGGACTGCTTTGGACCAAACAAAGCCACCCGGGTTGAAAGCCCCTTTCAAAGATGCCTTGCGTAACGTCCCGCCCGTGTGCAGCGCTCGGTCGAGGCAGGAAAGCAGCCAGAGTTGAGAGGTGATACGAAAGCAGCGGCAGACTGAAGAAAACACCAAAATGCCACAAACACAAATGAAGAGTGTCACACAAGCTGCCATGGCGCTTATTTAAAAAAATAGGGGGGGCGGGACTGTCTGATCGCTGTCCTTTTTTTTATTCCACGCAGCCGCTCATTCGGACTTGGCGAGAAAGGCTGGGTGAGGGGTGGCGCTCAAGGAAGGAAAAACTGCGAGAGAGGAGACTCGAACACGCCGGAGAGAGCGCGGTGAGTGTGACCGACCGACGGTTACGGACCGACAACGCGCGGCGGGGTGGGGGGTCCTGACCTGCGTAGTTGCTCAGGCCCTTCCTCTTCTTCCTGCGCCAGTAGAGCCAGATGCTGAAGCCCATGAGGATGACCCAGCAGGCGCCCCCGATTCCGGCGATGAAGGCGGGCTGCTTGACCACGTCGGTGATCTGCTCCGTGATGCTGTTGTTGCGGTTGCCGTGGATGATCACGTCCTGGAAGGCCTTGCCTGCCAGATGGACGGAAGGCCTTAAGTTTGCTGAAAGGAATTCATACGCTTGGGGGGGCAGGAAAATATCGAAAAAGAGCTTGTATCCAACGATCAACTCGGCCACCCCAAACTTGAAACAAGAACCCTGCCTTAAATCCACAATTTTCAACCCAAAGCCAATAATTTCAAACCTGAATGCTAGCTCCAACCCTCATTTGAAACCCGAATTGCAATCCCTGTCCTTGAATTTCAACCCCACACTCGGACCGCCGACCCGGTCTTGAAACTCCATTTTGTTGCCCGTTCCAATTCAGGCCTCCTGAGAAGAAGCAACCCCGGACAGACTCGGAACCGGCAACGCTTTGTCATGCGGCCCTTGTGCTGCGACGATGCAGAAGCGATCCGAGTGGTGAGGAAATGGGAGTCAGGACATTGATTAACCTCAGAGAATGCCCAATGATTTTCTGTGAGAGATATCGACCAAAGAGGGGGAGGAAGGGGGGAGCGAAACGGAGTCACGAGGGTGTGCGGTGCAATATACTGCAGGTGGAAACAAACCAAAGAAAAAGACAAAGCTTATAAGAAAAAAAATCCCCAGGTGAGCCGCTTGTTTGCCAAGCCGGGCTCCTCTAATTCACTCCAAGGCTGCTGAAACGTTGCGACGGCAAAGCAAAGCCGGCGAATGGACGGGTCGATGGCCGTGCCGTGTTCGGGCCCGTCCACGCGCTTGACACTTTTTGACGGCGCACTGCCACGAGAGATCCGGGCTGTGTTGGTGTCACGCTGGGGAAATAAGGCAGTCGGAGTTTGGATCATAATTGGGCCGGTTGGGGGGTGGCACAGGAAAGCCCAGTGGACACTTCATTAGGTACACCTGAGCTTTCATCTCAAACAAGCTTCAAAGCCTACTTTGAAAAACTAGGCTTGCTTTGAAATCACAAATGAAACCCCTCCACCACATTTGAAACCCGAAACCCTTGTTTGAAACCTGCAACCAAGACTGAGAAGCCTACTCTGAATCCCCAAATTGTGATGCGAGACCCTTGTTTGAAACCCAGACAAAGGATTCAAGCACTACTTTAAAACCGCAAATCGAGGTCAAACCCAAACCCTTTTTGAAACCCAAGACAAGGCTTGAAACCGTACTTGGAAACTCGTACCTTGGCAGGAAACCCAAATTTGCAAGCCCAAAACTGCCTTGAAAACCTTTCAAATCAAAGCCATTTTTGGGAGAACTGAACTTTTTCTTGAAATGCTCTCACGTGCTTGAAACCTGCTTAAAAAAAATAGCCCTGACTTCAAAATTCCTTGTTGCAAACCCGAACCCAAGGCTTGAAACCCGAGCCTGCAAAGAAGTCTGCGTGTATCTAGATGTGTTTCTTTGTCCAAAGTCCTTACCAATGATAATGGACTGGGGTTCGCTCCTGACTCCCACCCCGGCGCCGGTGCTGGCGGCCACTTCCACCCGGTACAGCACGCCCACCTGCAGCCCGCCCACCACCACCGAGCGAATGGCGGCGTCCACCGTCTTGTTGACGTGGAAGCGCGTCTCGTTTCCGAGGCACCAGATCTGGAGGCCAAGAAAGAGACGTTGACGAAGGGCCATCGAGGTCGTGTGCCGCAGAGCCGCAAAGTCTGTGAACGCTACCTTGTACTCTTGGACGATACCGTTCTGATGGTCCGGCGGAGGGGGGTCCCAGGAGATGCTGATCGAAGTGCTGTTCTGGTTTCCAACGGTGAGGACGGTAACCTGCTGAGGGGGCGCGCTGGGAGCTGTGAACAAATGGAGGGCGGGGTGGGGGGGACAATGACTCATGAAATCCGGGGTCTTGTTCACGAAGGAGATGGACGGAGCGGGAGATTGACAGTAGCCATATCTAGTTCATTGGCAATAAATAATGCTGTGGTGCCAAGCAACTATGTTGAAGTCAGGGAAAGATCTTTAATTTGTCCTGTGGGGGGCTGGGGGAGAAGGGGGGGCAGTGACATACGTCACACTTTACGGCAGGGCTCGGTCCTTACACGGTGAATTTCATCTCATACGCCGATGGTGGCGGACTTATTGTCTCCACCTTGGTGAACGCTCTTGTTTTTGAAGCCCCGCCACAGAGATGGGCAAATAAACAGCAGTTTGGCAACGCAACGTATGAAAAGTCATGTTTTCTCATTTCCGCAGCGGGGCGGAAGCAAAAGCTTCCAATCCTGACAGGTCAATTACTCGCGCGCCGGCTCTCGCTCACCTCGCCTCCATCCAAAATGGCACTTGTCAGCCAGTAAATCTGGGCTCATCCCTCAGCGCCGCTGGCCGCGGGTTCCCGAGATGAATGGGCCCCGTTATGAAGCCGCCACCTCGAGCAGATTAGGAACAATCTACCCGAGGAGAATCTGATCAAAGGGCCGCATTCGGCGCAGGTGACGGTGCGGCGGGGCTCGGCGTGCGGCGGGCAATGTCGTTCAAAGTTAATGGTATGAATGATTTAGCGGCTTATTAGCATGCATATTTGCGCTAAACAATTCCCATTTTTCATTAGAGCCCGCCCTCGGAGGGGGCGCTAATAGAGCCATTAGCCGCGTGATGTACGGCAGCCGCGAATGTGACCTCCTGTCTCTCACGTCGGCGCCAACGCCGTTCTGGATAATGAAGAAATACAAACTAATCATATCGCGGGCATGCACGCGCCCGGCGACGCAGATGCGGGGAAAAGGAGTTGCTCATCGGGCCCAAGAACCAGGCACGCTAACTGGCGATTAACCCTCTTGCGCAACAGAAATACAAGAAGGAATGGGAATAAAATCCTCAAGTTGACAAAATTCCACAGACGGCCCAGACACATGCGCTTGTGCCATGTCATGATTAATGCGATGGTTCCTCACGGCAGTTATTCATGGTGGAATAATTACGCGTCCCATTCCTGTCCCAAGACAAAGAAGCGACGCCAAATTACGTGAAGGTTTTTGTGCGCGGTGTACCCTGCCGTGAACGTTTTGACGATCGTTGCGAGGCTTCGTCGTGCGAGAGCCCGCTTTAATCTGTGTTCGCTTTCCAAAAGACCGTATTGGGAAATAAGAATCAACCGCCAGGCGGGCCACTCTTGCCATCCTCGCAGAACAACGGAACCAACAGCGACCCACTGTAAGCGTGCTAGCTAATGCTCGGCGCTAAGTTTGAACTCATTCACTCCCAAAGACGTTTTTACATGTCTTTTCAGACTTGGTATAGAATTGGCTGGTACTGAATGAGTTAATCACTCCCAAAATCTGACTTCTCCATCTAGCATCCCGCGGTTTCTCGGAGGAGCCGGCGGGCCGCCATCTCGGACGACCCGCCGGCTCGGAACGGGCTCGACTGCGGGGGTTTGGGACCAAAATAGAAAGCGGTCAATCACTCCGAGGGACCCAGATGCAGAGAGAGCTAAAGCGGGAAGAGTTATCTCCGCTTGTCATCGCGTCGACATTCGGGTTTCCGGCGGGCCTTGGGGGAGGCAGCTTGGCGTGCTTTCTCATCGCCGTTTTCTTCCGCGTTTGACGACAGTTCCGCTAGAGCGGTCTGCACGCCGCTACACCGGAGACACGGTCCCTTGGAGGAACGGTGGGATATAAATGGACCTGTCATCCTGACGGGATGTGAACAAACACACACGAGCCTCCGTGCGCTGAGGCGAGATGGCCTTCGGTCGCCACAACGACCTGACCGTCGCGTTCACGCTGTGCCGGGAGCTTTCAAGGCGACTCGTAACGGAAGCGTGATGGTCTAATGACTCCTATGAGCAACTTGACAAGATTTCTCAATTTGCCTCTTCAACTTGTGCACCGAGATCGCTCCCCGAATGTCCACCAAAAAAAAATCTCTTTGTAGTGATTCAAAGGAAAGGAATGAGTGAGTGATCGCGAATGCAGTTAACTCATTCAGTACCAGACAATTCTGGACCAAGTCTGAAAAGACGTTTAGAAACGTCTTTGGGAGTGAATGAGTTAATCATCATTCACTTCTGCCGAATCACTAGAATTAGTTACGCGACTGTCTACTGCCTCATTCACGAGAATTAGCATCGCGACAAGATTTACCAAAAATGAAAAGGATACAAAATATTGATTCGGAGTGGAATGGGCACTTCAGCCTGAGGACAACGCAATAACAAGTTTGAAAATCGGACGATTCCAGAGAAACTGAGTCTTTGTCAGATTATTTTTTGGGGCCTTTTTGAGGATTTTTTTTTTTGAGAGAGGGGGTCCGTTATCACAAAATCTGTCCCAAAAGTGCCTTCCAAATAGAGCTAAAACGGTAAAATGTCATTATTTCTCACTTCAACCGTTGGGGGAACTGTTCTCCAACTGGCTGACAAGTTACATTTAAAAACACCCACCGATAAAAACCCCCATCAAAATTACCGTGACGTTTAAAACAATGTCATTTGACCGCCCCCCCATCTGAAAAAAAAATACTGTATTTAAATAGCGTACATGAAGCAGTGTGTGCTGTAGAATAAGCCATGTACATTCGTCGGACATTTTGTTTTGAATGGAGAATTTTAGAAACGCTCTTTGTGTTTTTTAGGAAATTCCACAAAGATGGCGGCCAGTTTATATACATAATAGCTGCAGCCTAGCAATAAACAGAGCCTCGAGGACAGTCCATGTGCGCTGGGTGGGCTGCCTAAGCACAGTTCAGTTGTATTTAACTTTTAAGTTGAAACTGCACACAATAGAAATAAATAGAACTACTAGAAATAATTCACGACCATAAGCGACACGACATGCACACCAGGCAACAATGGACTGTCATAAAATGAGAGCAATCACCATCGATCCTCTTTTTCATGACATTGTCGATTATTCAAAGCGGAGCTCGGGTGTTGTTGAAGACACAGATTAGAATGAGCCGATATCAAGCGCACACTTTATAAGGTCGCATTGTAGAAATCACGAGAATCAACAAAAACAACTTGACGTATGTACCAACACAGAAAAAAAAAAAAGACGAGGCACAAGCACAAGCCTGCAGCATAAGCAAGTGACGAATATTTGACGGCCGACAGCACCGATGACTGATTCTGTTCAAGCGCAACCGCAACAGCGCAATTAAAGGAGTGACTTTTCAAAAGCGGGGGCCAAGAACATGTTTGGAAAATCCCCTGCGTTCACGACATTGCGCAAGCCTGACAAAGACATGTTTGACTAATTGTATGGAAATACCGCAATGCAACTCGAGGGGGTGATAGCAAGTCGCTCCCAACGGAGCTATTTCGCTTTGAAAAAAAAAAAAAGAAAGAAAAATACCCCATCAACTTTGCTCACAACTCATTTGGGCAGCGGGAAACTTCATTATTCCTAAGCCAAATCCCTCCGGAGCGGTTTCAATTGAGCGTAAAATTGAGAGTTCCACCTTCTGCGGATGCTAAGGAAGTTAGCATTCACTTTTTTGCTGCTAGGATTTGATGCGGTGACTTTCTACAATAAATAGTGTGAGAAACACGTAATGTGTTTTGACAAAATAAGGGTTATGTCGGCAAAGATATACATTGAGTTTTTGGTAGGGGGGGGGGGTCAGACCCTAAATGAAGCACGTTTAATGTCCATCTTAGCAAAATTGATGAAGTTCTGCGTACCCAGCTCGTTTCCAGTTTTCAAATGTGCATTTTCGATCCTCGGGGGTTCAGATTAGCTTCAAAACACGTTTGTCTTTCATCCTATGAATAAATACGTCAATCGATATTTCTGTCACTTTTTTTCTCTCTCACATTTTCCGACGTTTCACTGAGCACAACATACGCCTGAGTTGGTGATAACACATTCCTTCTGGATTTTATTTTATTTTTTATTTCTCCCAAAATAATCAGGAAACTTTGACTTCATTTCTCTGCCTACAAGAAAAAAGAGCGAAAGAAAAATGGCATTCTCTCAAGTATACCTGCTTCTGATCTGAGCGATGACTAGCCTCGAAAATGGCCCGCAACGTCTGCTGAAAACCAAAATAGCCTGTCAACTTTCAGGCTTGGGTCAACGGGTCAAATTGGTGAGCGATGCTAAATTTTCATAACGTTCCAGGGGGCGCTACCTCGCAAGTGAGTCTTGGGCAGTTGGAATCGGTCGTTAGCATTTTGGGTTCATGCTACAATGCTACAAAAGCAATTTCCGACGTGGGTCAAAAGTTCCGCCATGCGCAGGCCTGTTTTGGTGCGCACGGCGCTCCGTGGCCTTGTCAAAGCTTGTCTGAATCACAGGCGCCTGTCATCCTCACATGACAGTCTGTGTTCGTCCTCCAATCACACCTCAGGCCCGCGCCTGCCGGGTGATGGATTAGCAGTCAGGATACACAAACGCCCCACACACACTTGTAAACAACTTCCTGGAAAAAAAAAAAAGCCACGGCAGGCAAAAAAAAAAAAAAAAGAAGAAAAGCACGTATTTTGTCTCAGTATCCGAGAGAGATGACAAACGCCCGCCCTGGGGTGGTCATGAGTCAGCCGTCACATCCCGCAACGAAGCGCATCAGTCTAAGCCGTACCTTCTTCGGTGGTCCGCGCCGTCTTGGATTCGCTGTCCATGCCTTGGAAGTCGTTGAAGTAAGGCCGCGCCTTGATCTCATACACGATGCCCTTCTTCAGAGACGACAGGACGGCGGTACGCTCCGATGGCACCTTCACGTCCTGTGTCTGCCAGTGTCCCGGCGAGGGCAGCCCTGACGTCTGCCTGTATAGAACTCGGTAGCCTTGGATGAATTGCGACTGGCGGTCCAGCTGAAAAGACCAAGAAAGATCGGTCTCAGTCGTTTAACTCCTTCAAAGCCGGGAATGGGCGATGAAAGAAAACAAAACAATGGCTAGCAGATGGCAGCATTGGGTCTCTTTTGGATGAGATCATGGTGTATCAACACGGAAGCTCATGAAAATGGCGGCTCTTTGGAAATTTGATCATCACAAATGGACACACACTATTAAATACTACTACTACTAATACTACATGTAAAATAGTTACACTGTGATAGCGCAGTTCCCTGATAGTTTTCGTGCAGAATGAATGAATGAAATGAATCCTCTCGGTTTTGGGTTGGGAGGTTGGGTCTCATTAAGCAACTGCTCACCCCGACCGCCTCTAAAAAGGGGGCGAGGCTTCGTACAGCTTTCGTTACATAAAAACTGGGGGCGGAGCTCGGGCTTTGCGACGAGGTGAGCAGCCAACTACAAGCATTGCGTGTATTTTCCCTACACCGCGGGTGCCACGGTGTGCAAGTGCTTGGCACGTCTGCTTCAAATCTCGAATCGGGCCAACAAGGCCAACAAACCGTTTCTAAGAAGGCTGCGCCCATGAACATAAGATTCACCTGTGGCAAAAACATCCCAGAAAGTCCATCCTTTCATCCATTTTCTAATCCGCTTATCCTCATAAGTGTTGCGGGCATGCTGGAGCCTATCCGGTCGCCTTCGGGCAATAGGCAGGGTACCACCCTCAACCGGTTGCCAGCCAATCGACTGGCACACACACACACACACACAAACAATCATTCGCGCTCACACTCACACCTAGCGACAATTTCGAGTGTTCCATGAACCTGCCGTTGATGTTTTTGAAATGTGGGAGGAAACGGAGTACCCGGTGGAAGCTCGCGTACGCTCTTGGGATTGCTTCGGAGGCCGTTGTTAATTTAATGGCCACTTTTATCACCAGCTACATCTACGCTTAGCTTAATGAACACTCTGACATGAACGCGCGTCGCCTGCCGAACGAATTACCCCCTCTTAGGCGTTCCATAACGGCACTTTGAAGGACGCATGCGTGCATTCCAAATACCAGCCAGCATCTACCAACTGGGAATGTCACAGCGATGATAATAGCAAATGTGTGCCAGCAAATAGAGAAAAGAACCCCCCCTCGAACCAGAAGACGGGGGGGGGTCTTCTGGTTCCACGCCACCCCCACTCATTGCACCAGGGCAATGGCCACATCAGTCATCGTAATGGCTTGTTAACAATACAAGCAAAAGCCCAGCTTTCCAAACGACATATTAAACACATGCTTTTTTTTTTTCTTCCCCCTGCCAGAGTAAATCAGCGAAATGGCATCGGCTGACTTATTAATGGAATGATTTGGGAATATAAAAGATCTCTGAGCGGAGGTTGTGGTTGTTTACGGAAGGTGCGTCACAGGCTGATTGATGAGGGTTGTCGCGTTTGGAGTTGATTGGATGTTGGTGTCGTAATGAGAAAAAAAAAAAAAGACTTCGCCTTAAATTAGCTGAGGCGAGTCCTGAGGTGAGACTTATTACTCGGGTAAATAAACATGTCAGCAGGAAAACTGCTAATGTGGCACGAGTTTGGAAATGGAAACAAGCCCCCCCATCCCCCCCACCTCACACACATATGCATCAATAATAGATGCATATGCGTGTGTGTTCATGTGGACCTCGGTGATTTATCCAAATAATAAAAATATATATATACATATAAAAAAGGGGGAAAAATCACATTGGACGAGTTTGTAGCTGCTCGGTAATTTGTCACATGCAGCGGAATGCGCTGATGTTGTGAAATGGAAGCGTTTTGCACACACGCTGAAGAAAGGAAGATAAATGCCTCATATCATTGCAGGAAAAATACTGTTTGCTAAACACTTTATTACCATAAACATTCATTTCTGTCAGGTCAAAAATGCGTCTCGCGTCATAAAACCAAGATGGATCAACAAGCAGATGTTTCGATACATTTCTAGCTGCTTCCGCCGCATCTTAAAGACGTAATTTGCAACTGGTTTATGTCCATTTACAGGCAATGAACCAGTGGGATTTTTCTAGAATCCAATTAAAAAAAAAAAAAAACCCACAATATTTGGGCTGTTTGGATTTTTTCGTGTCTTAATAAGTTGAATTGTCATTTGAATTTTCTTGGGTGGTCTCTGAGTGATATTAAAAATGGTTGGACAATTGTGTGTGATCGATATGAAGAGAAAAAACGTGAAATCAGGACTGAACATCAATTTGACTTCTTTGGGCTTGTTAGCCTTGGTTGACAATCTTGGATTTCGTAATCAGCATACACAAGTGAACTTCTGATGATGCTTGCTCGAGCGTGGACCTCCGCCAAGGCCAAGGGGGAAAAGGAATTCCCGCGTCCGTATCGCAGCAGATCGGAAGTAAACGCCGCCCGCATTTGGCGCCGTGAACTCACCGTCCACGTGACCTGGATGGCCGTGGGACTCAACACCACGGGGTTGTGCAAGCGAACGATGACCTCGCCCAGCTCTTTCTGCACGTGCCGGTGGTCCACGCCCTGAGCCGGAGGACTGATGTCTGCGGGGGTGAGAGAGACAGAGAGAGGGGTCGTAACCATTTGTCATCTCGACGACTCCACATGCATGTCGGCTAATCGTGTCTTTTGGACATCTCGTCTTCCAAACCGCCAATTTACAGAAGACGTTTGACAGTCTGCTGCGCCGACCCCCCCCCCCCCCAACAATGTCACCAATTAATCCAGTTTCACTCTAGTTTCAGTAACCCCCCCCCCGCCCCGCAAAAAAAAAAATCAGGAAATCACTTTCAACGAAGAAGCATGGCACAGTAAGCGTTTGTTTGACCTTCTCTGTCATGGTGCTTCTGACGATAGCACAGCGAGCGGCTAACAACGACACGCTGGGTGTGTATTTGGGCTGAATACAGAAACACAAAATGTGTCCGAGTCAGACGTGTGAAAGACGTGAAAACCAGAGCGCAGCCTCGCCTGTGGATGACAGAACATCTTCGTTTTGTTTCCTCACTGCACCAGAAATGTTCATGGGCAATGCATGTTTCATCGTCAAGTAAAAATAAAAAATAAAAAGTTGTGAGGACAGATGTGTCAAAATCTTTTTTTTTTTAAGCAATCAAAATTGTTTTTCGTCATCAGACTGCACAAAAACATGAACCAAATACCTGCTGATGTTTTCCACTTCTTTATGCAATTTTTCACTGCATTTTTAATTTACAGACCCAAAAAACACCCCATCAGTGAAGAAGATTATTTTCCAAAAGTCACAAATCATATCCAAAGCAATCACGCAAGGCGGGTTAAAAAACGCGGTTGAAAAAATTGCGAGTGTCAATAAACAGATCTATCTATCACTCGGAAGCCTCTCCCTTCTCGGGGATGAAAAAGTCGAAACGCACTCATCTTTTTTTATGAAGCGCACGCGCTCGCCTTGACGGCATTTAGCCCAAAGACTGATTATCATCTCAATGTAATCAGGAGACGGCGGCTCGGCCGCCACCATAATAAAATCTCCAACGTGCCGGGAGGCAGTGCTTTCTGCCCGTTATGTTCATTAACATGCCGGGAACCCGAGAGGAGACGTGCTCACTTCACGTAATTGCTTAAGCGTCGGCCGTGATGAGGCGGGGGCTGAGATGGACCGGTTTGACCTCTGCAAAAGTTCCGACGTATTTCGCAACGCTCGCCAGAGATGCCGACCCACCTTGTGTTCTGACAGGTTCAGACATGGGACTCGGGTCGCTCACGCCCTGGCCGTTGACCGCTCGGACCATGAACAGGTAGATGGTGTTGGGCCGTAGACCCTTGACGGTGAACTGGGTGGTCCGCGCGTGATCGGCCACCGTTTGCCAGCTGTTGCTCACCGACTGGCTGCGAGGGGAAATGACAAGCGCGGTCGTATTAGTGACGACGGTGGTGTCACAAAAAAATGGATGGCATGCTACAAATGGCCCCTGAGCCGTAGATTGGGCACCCACTGCCATAGCGGCAGCAATGGTCACTTCACAGCGCGTTTCTTAGTTGTACATCTGTAAAGAAATTATTCTGACCACAAAAAAAAAAAAATCATTGTTTTATTAATGGAGGTGTCACAAAAGCAAAAACAACCCCCAAAAAAAACGTCAAAGGTGCCGTTATCCACAAAACCAAGGGGCCAAACTGCACACGAGTCGCATGTGCGCCATGCGTATCAATCAGGCGGCGCACAAACCTGAAGGCCTCGATGACAAAGGAGCCGACGGGCGAGGCGCCGGCCAAGCCGGCCTGCCAGGACAGAGACACGCTGCTCTTGGTGACGTCGGTCACCTGCGGCTTGGAGGGCGGGCCTGGGAGGTCGGCGTCGGCGTGGTTCTTTGGGAGCGTTGCGCCGCCAGCTTCTGCACAACGTCACACCATACATTTCCGAAAAGCAAGTCCTCGAAGGCTAGATTTGGGAGTTTGGGGAATTGGGGGGTTGCGGCTGGGTAGCGTGTCTAACTAGGGGTCGAGGTTATCGTAGTTCACGAAAACCAATGAAATAACTAAAACTAGCACAGGGGGAAAAAACTTTTTTGTTCATGAAATTAACAAAAACGAAAAAAGAAAAAAAGAAAAACAAATACGAAAAATAATCAAATCTGCACCAAAATGAAAAAAAATGTCAAGGTTTCAAGTTTCGGTTTCAACTCAAGGCTCGGATTTCGAGTCGGGATGGACTAGTATGCAGACACCCGGCCTTATTTCAACATGGATGAGGGTTTCGAGATGAGGGCTAAGGTTTCAAAATAGTTTTCAAGTTAGTTTTGAGTTAGGTTTGCAAGTCATTTTTAGGATGATGTTATGTTTTTTGTCATGTTGCTGGCCGCAGGAAAATGGATGGCGGGCTGCAGCAAGCCCCCGGGCCGTAGTTTGGAGATGGCTAGAGTTGAGTGTCAATGCACTCTGAGAAAATTGAAACCCGTGTCAGAAAGCCGCCACGTACCTTTGACCTCAAGAAAAGCGCTCCATGAAGTCTCTCCGCTGGAGCTGGTGGCCACGCACGTGTAGATCCCCGAGTCGGACAGCTTGAAAAGAAAACAAAAAAACCAGATGACATTTTGTCTCGCTAATGTTAGGGATGAGCCAGCACCCATCCCAGTTATTGATTCTGGTACAAAACATGGGCCTTAATTCAATGTATTGAGGACACGCGAAGGCTGCTGATCTCAGCCACCGATACTATAAGCTAAAAAAAATGAAAGTCATCCATGCTCGCAGTAGATGCTCCACTGCGGCGGTTTGACACAATGGCAAATTCTCACATGCACCAGAAAGCTTGTGCAGAATAATCTGTCATCAGTGAAATTTTACACATGAAAAGTGGTATCAGTCTGCTTGATCAAACATCTTGACTCAAATCCCATTCGCCGCCGTGTGCCACGCCATTGACGTTACGGATGCGAAGCACTTCTCAGAAACACTCGCGTCCCAGTCCCGTTAAAGCGCCGGCGGGGACTTTTACGAGCGAATCTCGCTTTGCCAGCGCTGACGCTAATTTCCTAATGAATTTCATTTGCCACTCAGCGCCCTTCCATCAGCGCCCCGGCCTCCTCCTCCTCATTTCGCCGAGCATCGCGCCGACCACAACAAAGCTAATTCATTTAGACCCGGCCGCAGCGGCCCCTGGGTCGACGACAGCTGGCCCGTCCGTCCGTCCCCTCTCATGGCTTTGTTTTGCCTGTGTGTGTTCCTTCCATTTATTCAATAACATGTCAGTGGTCGTCAGCCATGTCATCAAGCATAAGTAGATATTCCGCCGAGGCTTCAGAGTGGGGAAAGGAAGGTGCGGGCTTTGCATTTAATCTACTTGAAAAGTGTGTATTTTGGTGTGTGTGTGTGTGTGTGCGTGTGCGTGTAGTGCGGATACGCATACATGTGCTACGCGGGGACTTCGGCTGGAGGCCATCCAAGCACGCAGTGCCGGGTCCTGTTTGAGCGGTCGCTCCACTCAGTAATCCCATCAAACTATTAGGGCCAAAAATCAATGCAGTCTATTCATCTCTTCAAGATGTCCTCCTGTCAATCCACTTGATGCTGTGTTTTGTGTGTGTGTGTGTGTGTGTGTATACAAAGTAAACGCACATGGTGTTACACCCCTTTCAGTTTTATCAATTTTGTTAGTTAGCACTCTCTCTCTCTCTGAGAGATACCGTCAATATTGAGCAAGGGTCTTCGTACCTTGACATTGGTGATCTGCAGGCTGCCCAATTCCTGCAGGGACATGCGGGGGTCTTTCCCCAGCAGACTGACGCCGTCCTTGAGCCAGCTGACCGAAGGGATGGGGTCCCCCGACGCCTGGCACTTGAGCAGGGCCACCCCGTCCACGCCCAACGTCTGGTTGGAGGGCCCCTGGCGGATGATGGGTGGCGGTCTGTCCGACAGGACTGCGACAGGAGAAACCGCACCATGAGCGGACGCCGGAACCGAGCATCGCGTTATTTTTCTTGAGAAAAGATGCAATGCAAGCAAGCAGCTTCCACGGGTATCGGATCGTTTTAGTGGCTTGTGTTGGTCGGGTGGCGGGATTCGTTCTTTGAAAGAGTGGGCGTGTCAGAGGATGAACTCAGGGGTGAACGGCGGCGCACTGGATCTGAGCAATGCCGAGCCCCCCACGGCAAATCATCGCAAAAGCCACATTCATTAGACACCGTGGATTAATGACACCGGAACTGTGGGTGATAATTAGCGAGGCTACTACCTCTGTAACCTTTCAAGACGTTCTCACAGCCTTCCTTTCCTTTTAACACCAGAGCAAAGAGGCTTCCCAGTTATGGGAATGGTTCCAACTCGACTGCAGCTTTCAAGGCCCGCCGCACACCGAGCAAAGCCACACGTGTATCCCAAAGCAACGTCCACACTGAACTGAATAGAAATGCCATTAATCCGTTTTAGTGGACCAAAAATCACACACCAAATACGGTTGCGTCTATTCCATTTGGTGCAATGACAAGATAGGTTTTCAGATTGTGAAAAAGCAACGCATGTGGGGAATCTGTTGCCACATCGGGCGCGCGCAATCTATAAATGTGAACGGATCTATCAGGCCAACAGCCCATCAAATATGTCTGCCTGACTTTTGCCCTTGACCTCTCTTTGACAATCACGCCATGATTCTCAAAAATGATAAGCAGTATGTGGCGCCCCAAAATGCTCTTTCCCGCCGTTTTATCGTGGCAGCGAGTCCTACACTGAGTGCAGTTCAATTTCCGGGTGCAGGTGAGTTACCGACTGCAATTTGCTGACGATTACCCAGTTCAGCTGCATTTTGTCGTGCCGCTCGGCCGGCCTGGGGGAGAGGTTTGAAATTATTGCAAGATGTAAATCAGACAAAGGCGGCGAGACGCAGCTGCTGCTTTTCCAGACACTCCCTTTAGTGTTCCGAAAGACCACCAGGCTGACACAGAGGCTGCGGAAGAACGGCAAACGGCTGGGATGAGGATGCGTCCGTGCGTTCTGGGAACTCGGGGCCGCATTCCGAGCCTGATGGATGTGCTGGCGGAATGCGGGAAGCCGGACCGCGGGGCCTTGGGTTTCCGGATCAGGAATTTCTCATTACGGGTCTCCTTGAACCCGGCGGACATGCCGTCGGTAAATCACGCAGCGGCCGCCGCCGTGGCTAAAGCAGGTGTGGCCCTGACCTCCCCCCCTCCCTCCCTCCCACCTGTACATTGCGTTCTTCCTCTCCTACCGCGTTGGCGCGGATGTTCATTCTAAGTTCCTGTCCAGGCGGGAGGACGGTCGTCTCTCTCGCCATGGCGGTCACTCAATCAGAGAGCCTCTCAAGCAACCGATCGTTAAACTTGAACTCAAGGGCGATGCTTTCGTTCCTCTTCGAGGTGGGAAAATGACAGACATTGCTGTCCGACTTGTAACAGTACACTACCACAAGCGCTGACCTACGTTGACAGTTGGCATCCCGACATTTACTCGATTATTCGATTGAACTTGGAGCTGAACATCCATCAAAGCATCTATTTTCAACAGTGCTTACCCTAAATAAGGGTCGCGGGGAAATTGCTGAAGCCAATCCCTGCTGACTTGGGGCAGGAGACAGACTACACCCTAAACTGGTCGCCGGTCAGTCGCAAATTCACAACCACACGCACAGCGTCATTGAGTGGGAACCAATCACACACAAGTCCAGCGAGTGCACCACTAAAGCATCGGCGACGAGTTGAATATCTGAAATACCCAAAATATTCAATAGATGCAGCCGTACTTTAAATACCCCATGTGGGTGTTTACTTTTTTATCTTTTGCCCCAATCAGACTTGAGCCCGTGCGCGCTGTTCTGGAAAGCGCTTTGGGTACAGCCGCGGGTGTTGTGAAAGCGTCAGATATTGGATTGCACTGTCGGCGCCTTCGGAATCGGGGCCTTCGGAATCAGTCGTGCTCACCAATTCAAATGGGACTGTTTCTTGAGCCAATCAAATTTCAAATTCATCCATATCGCGCTATCAACGTTTTCACAAATTATCACCAGTGAATATCCACCAGATGGCGCCACCTGTATATTTCTTCCAATATGTATTTGACACTTCATACAAAGCAAAGGTTAAACCTCAAATAAAGCCTGAGAACCAACCGGATCCTTCAAGTGTAGGCGTGGCCGGCAGAGAATTATTATTGGGTTTCAGGGCTTCACAAATCCTGCCTAGCAACAAATCGCCAAGCCACCAAGAGGAAGAATATGAACCATTTTGCTTATCCACGCAGCCTCGTTTTTCAACACGATACTTTCTATTTCATTTGGAATGTTGGGGGACTTCTCAACGTTGCCACGGGGATGGAAATTGGGAGTGAAACGGAGCTTTACCGTCGGTGACTTCCAGCTGCGCCTTGGCCAGGATACTGCCGGCGACGGTCAGCGCCTGGCAGATGTAGTAGCCGGCGTCGGCCCGCTGCACCGAGGCAATGGTGAGGGCGCCGCCGGGCGACACCGAGAAGCGGCCGTTGGGCTGCTGCGGCTGGTTGGGGAACAGCAAATTCTGCGGCAAGACAGACAAAGGGCCCAATGAGTCAACGGAATCCACAACGAAAACACCAAGAATTGAGTACCAACGGTCTTTTCTGCCTATTTCTGTCAAGTTTGCACCACCAGCGCACGGGAGTTTCTTGGCAACGAGGTTGGACAAACATCTGTCATTCGCAAGCATGGAAACACGAGTGCATCAAAGCCAAACGCTACACAGGGCTCCATTGTTGGAAGGACACGTTATCAGCATCAGCTTCTGATAATGACCGGCTCGCTTGCCGATTGGGGACCGGGAGTATTTGTGTTGGGTGACGTGTCGGCCCCGTATGGAAAATGCACTGATACAAGCGTTACTGGGCGGCTTGGTGCTTCCTCCACATGGGGAAAAAAACACACCCAAGTACTGATTTGACTCGTGAGAGAAAAATGCTCGGCATTATACATGGTAGTTGGCGGCCATTTTCTTGGAAATGGTTACAACGGCGTGCCGTTGTAAGGTACAGATTCGCAATGTGCCTCCAGGCTTATTCGCTGGCGGAGAGCAAATGCATGAGATGTAATTAGTGCAAACCACTTGAATGCAACAAATCAACAAGCGAAATGACACATTGAACAAATTAGTGCGCCCATCGCACGCGAGCGTTCAACACTTCGTTATCCTCATGAGGGAGAAGGTGGGAAAGAAACATTCTTTTCTGTCACCTACTTGAATTAATTACGCTGGGTTTGGCTGTCAATAATTAGCATCGCACCTCGGCGCAACTCGCCCGCCTCCCCCAAAGTTCAACGGCAGCAGCGAGACCCCCTTCCCCCTCAAAAAAAATTCATTTGCTCGTGAGTCAACGTCGGGGTTTAGCGGTAAACATCGCGCCGACTAGTGACGACACGCACTTCTTCTGAGGAATACTTTGACGGCCCGGAGGCTACGCGCGAGCGTGTGAATTTGTGTGTTTGAAGCGTCGCCGCGGCTGAATCATATCACCGGGCTCATCGGCAAGCCCCGACTGGCTCCTAATTGGGGCTGTTGTCAAGTGTTGCAAGCTATTTGAATGGCTTAACTGCTCCAGTGAGAGATGCGATCGTTCTTATCAGTACGGCGGGTCACGGGGGGAAAAGCGATCCGAGCTTCGCCAGGCATGCCGGCGGAAAAAGGTGCGTCTGCAGGAAAGATCCCGATGACAGATAGTCAACTGTGAAGATGTGTGTATTTGCGCCGGCAGGGAGAGACAATCCAAGCGTGTCCTCATCGTGGTGTACCATTTAGTCGGGTTCCACCGCATCGAAGGACCACGTTTCTCGGGGAACCCACTCAACGGACAGAAGCGCCGGCGCTCCGCCACAGCTACAAGAACCCCGTACGGGAGGATCCGCAAAAAGCATTTCGGTCTGAATCGGTTATTTGGGTCGTCTTTTTTCCAGGAGCGATGAAGGCCGCATTCAAATACAGATTTGAAGTGAGGCTTTGAAGCGTTTGCTTGGATTGAATTTTCATCTTCACTGAGCTGTACGATTCATTCTAGCTTGGGACGGTACTCCATGTATTTTACACAGCGGGGTTATTATTATGAGTTAGCTCTAAAAGTGACCAAACTAAAAGTGAAACGATGTATGATGAAGTCAGCAATCAACCAACACACTGAAGATCCTGTTGACGAGTATGACAGGATGCCCATCAAGACCCAGAAAGACAGGATTGCCCAAGAGGTGGTACAGCACCGATCAATTCTTCCAATTTATGCCAATACAACAGGAAAAAAACAAATGAAAATCTGTCTAAAAATGTACCAAAGCCACTCGGTGGTGCCAAGGAGGACACTTCCGAGTCCACATTTTTCCAGCCATCGATTCTTGAATTTTCCAATCAAAAAACAGCAGCATGAGAAGATCGATTTAGGTGACAGCTTTCTCTCTTTTCAATTGGCTTTCCTTCGGATGGCGTCCATGCCACCTCCAGCAGGACTGGTGTTACCTGATCGGAACTCTACCGGGGGTTAACCGAACTGTCCGACTGCTCGGTGGTGTTATGTGAGGTGCGCTGCTCTTACCTGACTTCCTTCCTTTTGCCAAAATACCGCAGGTTGAGGGTTGCCTTTGGTCTCGCACGGAAAGGTGGCGGTGCGTCCCTGGGCCACGATCTGGTCCCTCGGACGGATGACAAATTGCGGGGCGGCTGAAATTCAAAACAGCAATGTTAGCATGAGCAGAGGCGGAGCCAAGTCTTGAAGTCAAACATCAGAGTGGCGGGTTACTGCGGGATTTCAAGCAAAGGCGAACGGTCAACCAAACCGGTCAAACCAAAATCCATGCGGCCAGATCTCCGGGTTTTGCTTTGAACACCGGCGACCGTTGCCATGGCAACCACGCTGGCCATTCATCCAAAGAATGAATGACAATCAGGAGGAAAACACCACTGACACCTGAGAAACAAACAGGTGCCGAGAGGGGGCACGGTCCGAGTTGGTGAAAAAAGGGAATTTGAAGGAAATGCTTGCTGTCCCTCGCATCTGACATGTCAAGCGTCAAACTTTGAAGTCGAACGTCGAAAAAGCCGGCACGGTCGATACTCGCGGGCTTCTTCTGACAGCCGCTCCAACCGTCGTAACGCATCGCCAATCGAGCCCGAGTGAGACGTCTCGCCACTGACAACTCGACGGAGGTGCTTTGAAAGTAAACAAGAGGGGAGATGAGACGCCCTGCTCGAAAATCCAACCGCCTCTCTCTCAAGCCGAACGTGCCAGTCCGTCGACCAGCAGAGAAGCCCCTGGGCCTGCTCTCGGAATCGATCACAAGTGAGGGGACATTATGATTTCCGAAGAAGCTGAGATACATTTGAAAATATTTGTTACTGTTGATCGAAGCGATGCAGCACTTCCCGATTGCTATTTCAGCGTCTGTTACTGCGGCACTCGTCTCCATCGTTGAATCTGGCCTCGTTGTCGAAAGCCAGACCACGCTGACTGCTGCTGTCAGATTATTAGCCTCGCTCACAACTCTGTTTCCAAGGGTTTCATTTTCTAGAGGTGCCTCGACATTTTTGCCTCGTTGTTTCATTGTATTTTTGTTCTCATAAGTATTCCTTGTTTGTGTGGATTGTATTCTCTTGTCCTTTGCGCCGACAAGCAATTTACGTTGATCTCGTCCCTGACCTTTTGCAAGCAAGTGCCTTTGGTTTGATCTCACCTTTGCCCGGTTCTTTGCTCCCAGCGTCCTTTGTTGCAATTTGTCGGTCATGCGTTTTTGTTAATAAATCTCTTTTTGATCAAAACCTCGCTGTCAACGCTTTTGGAATCCTCATTCAGTCCAGAATTCTTCCAGACATCTATCTGACTGCTGTGTTCATTGGAAAAGTCTTTCATTTATCGCACAATTGACTGCTCGCATTAAACTGATTCGTTTGTTCCACTCCTGGTGCTTCTCAACATCCTACTGGATTGTGTATATTGCTATGAGAAGTAGATTTAGGAGACCTTGGGCGCGCTGCAACATTGTGTCCCCCCCCCTCCTCATTTCTTCTTATGGCTTCTCAAGTTTGACAAGCCAGCTGGTTCCAGTAAGGCCCAAGTCGGTCCCATTTGGCTGCTTTTTGCGTGTAATCCCTCCGCCGGCGCGTGTATCTGTGCGTGTGTTGCATTTGTGCAAGATACACACAGTTGGGAAGGGTACAGATGGCCGCAGATTTACAGCCTTCTCGCTTGGCCTTGTGCAGCGAGGATATCTTGTGGCTCTCAAAGCCCGGGACTGATACTGAGCTCCTAAATCACGCTCTGGCGAGGACTCAGCTGCCTCCCTCGCCTTCCGCCATCCCACACACTGCATCCATAAACACATGAAAAAAAACCTGCCACCAGCCGTCTTGTCCTTTCTCACAATCTCTCTTTTTTGCGGGCTCAATTTAATAGTATCTACATACTGTATCTGATGTTTCACGATTTCTATCGATGATGTTTTGCGAACAAAAAGCTAGTGTTCGTTGAAAGTCACAGTATGTCGTATTTGGAACACACGCGAACAACTTTGTAATTACAGTGATACCTCTGCTCACGAACTTAATTGGTTCCCAGAAAGTGTGTGTGAGCCGAAAAGTTCGTCTTCCGAACATTTATTTCCCATAAGAAACCATTAAAATGAGAATAATCCGTTCCCAGGTCCCCATAAACATAATTTTTGTACTAAATACGCCTTAAAACTACACAAAAATAGAACTTATTTTTAATGTATAATAAATGTGCTATTGTATTGAAATTAAAGAAATAAACTGTACTGTATAATAAAGTCGTTTTATTTACCTTTGTGATCGTAGTTGATGGCTTGATGGAATGGAGAGGGAGGGAGGGAGGGAGGGAGTTACGGTTTGGAAGGAGAGTCACCTTCCATAAGGACTGTAGGTAACTCAACCTCCGGTGTGGCTTCTCTTCTTTGCTTCTTAGAAGGAGACTCTTTATCCTTTTTGCTGACTAAAAACCTCTTGATTGACACCTGTTGCGTGTTAGCGTACTGGTACTGGGACGCTAAGTCACACAAACGCACACCTCGTTTGTGTTTTTCAATGATCTCCTTCTTCTACTCGATCGTAATTTTCTTTAATGTCTTCTTAGGCTTAACACTAGCCTGTGGCGGGGTCTTTTTCGGTCCCATAATAGCAAAAGTGTCTATCAAACTCAAACCACGTCCGCATTCAAAGAAAGGGGGTGACGAAGTGGGACGCCGTGAGCGTGCGTCAGCTTCTCGCGGCCGCCACAGGGGCGCTGTTCGACCGCTTGGTTTGGTTCGTCCGCCGAAAACTAGTTCGTCAGCAGAGACTATATGCTCGCGAATTTAATGTTCTTGAGGAGAAACGTTCGTGAGCTTAAGCGTTCGTGAGCGGAGGTATCACTGTATGTTGACGGGACACTCGACGTCGGAGAAGTAGAAGAGCGTAAACGTCCCAAGTTGACACGTTGGAGTGGCCTTTGGTGTTGTCGGCGCAGCCAGGACACTTTGCAGACATACTGACGTGCTACATTCACCGTAAACTAGCAACTTTGAAATCCTGTTTATGCTCAACTGGTTTGTTCTTACCGAATGACATGATTGGATCTTGCTGGACCAGCCGGGACACTTCTCATGCTGTGTTAGTTCAGGATTTGCGACACAAGACGAGGCGTCATAATTAGCTCCGTTAGCATTTAGCGCAAACGCCGTCGGGATTAGCATAGCTTCCTTAGATTCTGACCAATTATTTGCTCAGCACGAGTCGTTCAAATCAACACAAATGAAACGACAGCATGCACCTTGGCGTTGACAACGGCCATCCTTTCTCGCCTTTATGAGGACCGTCTTGTTTTTGGCTGCTTTGTGCCCGGGCTAGAAAAAGCAGTCGATCGAAGGGGCTTGTTGTTAGCGCGAGATCGTTTCACAGCTCGGCTGAGGGAAAGCTGAGACTTTTAATTCGGAACACATTAATGACACGGGAGATTCTGCATCCTGTCACCCTACCCAGAACAAAAAAAAAAAAAAACGATCGGTGCGGTGTCCATATTTAATTCATGACGAGTCATATCCTTCAGAGTGGAGGGAAGGACAGACAGACAGACAGGAAACACAAGTTCAAAGGTTGAACGGCGACTTCTGTTTATTTCCTAAGGGGTGAAAATCACATCTAACGGGATAGAAATGCAATTGGTCCTCTGTCATGGGCAAAAGTGTTCAAAGCAAAGTGCACTGGGTTGCAAAGAGGGCATGCGGGATGGAGTCAAATCAGAAGAATGCTTACTTACCGACGCGGCCATCTGGAGACACGACAATGGAGGGGTGAACACGCGCACAAGAAAAAAAGGGAAAAAAAAAACAAACGTTCAACAAAAATAGAAGAGAAACATACAGAAAGAAAAAAAAAATCAAAGTCAGAATGAATGACATGTTGAAACCAAGCAAGACAGCGAAGGTCCAATTTGTATTCACCATCTACGACAGTGAAATTCATGCTTTGCCATTTGTGAATTTACTTCTTGGCTGATGTTTTTGTTTGTTTGTTTATTTGTTTTTTAAATTGGAAGCTATCCTTTGCTATTTACCCATGGCTGATTAAACATCTCTCTCTCTCTCTCTCTCTCTCTCTCTGTTTTACACCTATTTCTCTTCAGGCACCTTGGTGTCCAGGAACTATGTTGAAGTGATGGCCTGATTGAGTCACGTAGATGATGTAGCTTGTGACATGAAAAGGTGATTGTAAGTTTCACTTATTCATATTTTCAGGCGGGGGTTCAGTGTAATGAGTTTTGGTGGGTCGAATCGTCTGCCGAAAGCGGCCTCTGGTGAGCCAAGCTGCCAGCCGCTGGACCCTCTCTGTCTACGCCGATGAATGCTACAACGCTACGTGTGGTTTGCAAAAAGCCAGGCAAGGGTGCAAAAATGCTCTTTCAATTTTGATTCCCAGGATCGAGGCCTCCAGAAGAACTGCGCGTGTGCGGCACCCCTGCATCATCCTCGTGCCGCCTTTAAGCGCCCCCCCCCCCGTGGGGACCTCCAACACGTCGGGTTTAATGGTGGCGGGAGTGCTGACAATGGCGGGAAATTATGGTTCGGACCTTTTTATTAACCCCGCAAACTCCCAGGTGAGGCAGTGGCGGCGTGCGCCACTAAACTGTGAAATGGCTTCGCCGGCGACTGCAAGATTGCGAAGGCGACGACAACTGGAGAAGAGGAAGGAGGGAGGGGCAAAGTGGGGCACCTCGGAAATGTAAACAATTCAAATGATTCATAAAACGCCGCCATCTTTGCGAGCTTGCGGGCGTCAGCAGTCAATGCAAACCTTGACATTTGGGTTTTGCCCCGCGAAGGCGCCATTTCGACAAGTTAGGGGTGTAACCAACATAAAAACCCAAGAAGGCGAACGGCCGACAAATGTACACTGGTTTGAGTTCGTGTAGAGGTGAAACCATTTCTTCATGGGAGAAACCAGCTCGGGGATTTAAAACCAAGTCGAGGCCTTCGAGGCGAATGACATTCGGTTACCTCTGACGACGAGGGTGGCGGAGGCCTCCAGCTTGCCCACCGGTTTTCCGCCACGCAGCTGAAGGTGCCCTCGTCGCTAACCGACGCCCTCTTCACCCTCAGCATGTAGTCGTCCTTGTCGTACTTGATTTCGTACCTGTCGGGAATAAACGGATGCAATGTCAACTCTCCAAAACAAAAACAGGACACGCAAAGTCCGCTGATGGCCTCCCGCTCATTGTGACAAATGGAGATTGCGAGGCGGCCGATCAATTATTCAATGACGTTCGCTCGTAGATTCACCAATTGTTTTGGGGTTTTTTTTCTCTTGTTTTCTTTTCCCCACAGAGAGCGTGTGGTGAGTCTTCATAAAGCGAACAGCGGTCAAGGTCTGACTGAATGCGTGGAGTAAGCGCACAGAAGGCAAAAGTGCTTTCAATTCGCCCGTCGTAATTAAATACGTGTGCGTTGTCAACGCTGTTGACAGGATAAGCGTGCGGCAAAGTGGGAGGAAGGGGCTCGGTCGCGCTGCCGGCTTGGCAAATGTCGCCCGTCTTTCATTCGGAATAATAACCCAACTGAGATGTGCACAAAAGGGACAAAGTGAACAGAATCAAATCAACGAAAAGCGCTGCATGCGTTTCCCGCGAGTGCCCGGGTTTGGTTGTTGCGTGGGCGGGCAGTCAAGTGTTTCTTTTTCTGTCAAAAATGGACAGTCTTGTTTCCAGAAACCCTTGACGATGGTGATGTCAGGGTTTTAACAGACATTTTTTTTCAGATTCCTAAAATTCAAAACAGGTCAATTTGGGTTGGAAACGCCTTCATCTGAGGATTTAACTTCCTGCTGTTCATTTGCATGTGTGTGTTTGTGTGTGTGTGTGTGTGTGTGTGGGCAGGGGAGCGCCGAGAAGTCATGTGGGGCGAGGCCATTTACGGATTTGAAAACAAATCCGTAAATGGGCGACTGAAAGGATGCCAGCGTAGGAGTTGTGTGCTCCCCCTTACGAGTGGCAGTCAAGAGGCGAGCAGCGGCATTCTGCACCAACTGGAGACGCGTGATGGAGGATTGGCTGACTCCAACGTCAAGTAATGCAGCCGTGGATGTTCAGGATGTGAAACTGTTGTGTTTTGTTGATGAATTTATGTTTTGTGTTTTGATTACTTTATTCTCCAACTGTCACGCGTCTTTGATTTCTTTTGAAATATACATGATGATGATTTGAATAAACTCAAGCAAATGGACGACTGCAAGCACAACCCCATAGAAGGCGTGCTGCAAATTGGGACAGACTTCAGTGCCTATTTTGGGAACTTTGGAATGGAAATGGAAAAAAAAAAATCACGTACCACTTACTCTATATATATTTTTTTAAGATATACTGTAAACGGAAAAAAGGGCGGCCCGGTAGTCCAGTGGTTAGCACGTCGACTTCACAGTGCAGAGGTACCGGGTTCAATTCCAGCTCCGGCCTCCCTGTGTAGAGTTTGCATGTTCTCCCCGGGCCTGCGTGGGTTTTCTCCGGGTGCTCCGGTTTCCTCCCACATTCCAAAAACATGCATGGCAGGCTGATTGAGCACTCTAAATTGTCCCTAGGTGTGAATGTGAGCGTGGATGGTTGTTCGTCTCTGTGTGCCCTGCGATTGGCTGGCAACCGATTCAGGGTGTCCCCCGCCTACTGCCCGAAGATGGCTGGGACAGGCTCCAGCAACCCCCGCGACCCTAGTGAGGATCAAGCGGTTCGGAAAATGGATGGATGTAAACGGAAAAAGTCGAGTCAATTCTATAAGCCTATCAAATTGCACGAGGGCATACGGCAACTGGTGAACACAAACTCAATATGGCCCTTTGTAAAAAAAAAACCACTCCGAAATGACATAGCAGCTGAAGCAACCCCTATTTTGAGGAAACATCCTCGAACATACACCAACCAGTCAAGCAAAGTGTACTCCGACACTGCAAATTGGAACTCTTTACAAAGAGGGCGGAAAAAAAAATGGCTGCTTTGCTGGACTGCTTTGTGGATATTTTTTTTTTTCTCCAGGCACGCACAAAGGGACTTCATTTCCGACCCGATGACAAGCCACCAAAAATGTCAACCGTACCGACCCGAAGTGTACGTAATTGTACGGAAACGAGTTTTCATTCCCCTTTCGAACTCACAAAGGCATTATTTGGATTTACGATGCTATGAATCTCAATAACGCGTGCGTGTTTTCGCAAGTTACGCAGCACAAGAGAGTACGTTATATTGTGCGCTGTTGCTTTTGGACTGGGATTTCATTCCACGTAGTCAATAAAACAGTGACGGAGGGCATTTTTTTTCAAAGTCGGAAAGTCAAGTCGTTTACCGCCAGGGATTCTTTGGACAATTGCATCTGGCGGGAAGGCGCAGTTTGCGGCCATACTTTCCGGAACATTGTCACTGCGGTCCTTTACCCCCCCCATCCCCGGAGCTGGAAAAGCCATACGTGCAGTCGTACCTACGCGATGCACTTAGACGGCACGCCGCAATCTCGAGACGACCGCATGCCAACAGAAGCTAAGCCTGTGCCGCCAATCCCTGGAATGTATTTTTGGGTTTTTTTTGCGTGACATTTCTCATTCCTGCTCGCTGACTGTCAGCTCCACCTCTCTCCGCACAGGTACTTAAGAAGCCATAATGGTTATTTGAATGCTTTGTTCCAGACAGAGGAGAATATACAGCGGAAGTATTGTGGAGAGCAGAAAGCGGATGGAGGATATATAAGCCTGCAAAAAAAACAATTTGCCCCAACGACCTCTCGGGCGCTAATGCGATGCTACCTCGTTCTTATTTGCGGCACGAGAACCGTGTCTGGCGCTTTCATTCGCCCGCTAAATTGAAATGAAAAGCCTTTGACCATGATCTGCTCATTTGCGCTTGGCTTTGCCTTGCTTTTGCCTCCGAAGACCAAAGCCAAACGTTGTCGTCATCTTCCAAATTGGAATCGGAATCCCTGCGAGCTGAGCAGACACAACAAGGGAACAGTAGCTCTTTATTGGCCTACAACTCTGTTTTCCATTAGAGCCGGAATGCCACTGCACAGCACAGCCAACTTGGCTCTTGTTTTCAGCCATTCCTGAGCGGGCGCAGACGCACACGCGCCCTGGGAGCAAAGTCGACAATCGTCCAACACGTCATTGCCGGGATGTCAACGAGTGCCAAGACGAGAGAAGCGCTTTCCTGACGGAGGTGCGCGGAGGTGGGACTGCGAATAAAGCCCCCGATCAAGTTTTCAAATGCAAAACTCTCCTCACGGCCCGTGAAGACAATACAAGCATTTTCACCGGTGGCTGCGGCACTTCCTACTTCATGTCAGCGATTTGGGCTCAACTTTGGTGAATGTCGTACAATGTGGCCTATCTTTGCGCAGAGGCGTGGGTGAGACCTGACGCTGAGAGTTTTGTAAACAAGCGGGAGAGGGAGGGCTGCGCCGCTGTGGGAATGGCCACAATCGACTTCAATGATGGCTAACCAAAGTAGCTCTTGTCATTCCCGTTAAATGTGGCGCATAAATCGCACCTTAGAGTCTCGACCAAGTGGATGCACATCTGCGCTGTGAAGTGGGCACTCGGGACACCCACCCCCCGCACAATAGCTGTGCCACCCAGGGGTATGATATGAGAAAGATGGATATTACTCAAATGGTTTGATGCCTGGTGCTCACAAATTTGTGGATGAAATATGTCACATTAGGCCGATTGTCTATCCTGCGCTGGCCACTAAGGCGTGGTCTGAGCAGATGTTACTTTTGGGGGAAATGGAAAAAAGAAGTAAAGAAACAAAAACTAGTGGCCCAATCGTGGGGCAGTTCTGATGGGTTTGATAGCGAATGCAGAGCAAATTGAATGCCGTCGTTTGTCAGCAATTGCTGCCAAAATAGGGTGAAGGCAAGCACGCTTAAAAGCCACATCGACGTCTCGCAGCGCCTTGAGACGCGCGCCGCGGTAAAGCCGCTCGACGATTCTCCTCCAGATCCAAATCTCATCTCATACGGACGTGCAATTAGAACCAAAAAGATCACCTGAGCAGTGTTTTTTTTTTTTTAAATATTTCAGGCGCAGCGTTATCCCTCCCGATTTTGTTTGCCGCCATCCCATAATAGTCCTCGCACCCGGCGAGGAAGATATAAGATCAGCCGGCCGTTAAAATAAAGCATCTGTTATGACTTGACAACTTCATTTGCCGTTTATGGATCTTTTCCCCGACGTGTGGCAGATTGCCGTTTTTAATTGTTTCTGCATGCGTGCGTGCCTGCAATCCTCCGTGGGCTTCTGATTATATTGCAGCAACTGGCCCGTTATCATATTTCCACCAACCCCTCCCCCTTCCAAAAAAAAAAGACAAATGTCTTCCAATGGAGACGGTGGTCGTGAAAGGAGAACGTTGCGATGACATCCAGCGGCGGAGAACATGAACGCTTTTGTTTACTCAGCTGAGGCTCCAGCTTGCCTCTTTCACAAAGATTTGAACGGCGAAGAAATGAAGCAGGGTGTTGTCCTCTTTAGTTTTTGAATGGCGGCGTCACATTTTTCCAGTAAAGCGCGAACCAAGAGGAAATTATTCCTTTCTAGTGTTCTTTAAAAAAAACAAACAAACAAAAAAAAAACCCCAACAATTTATAAACATTGGCGGTTTTTTTGGGGGGGCGGGGGGTATTTTGATAATTTCTATTTTCTGCAAAATGCTCTAAGGGACATTTTGTGAGACGAGATTGTGTAAAAAAGAGGACCTTGTTTTCTACAGGGCCTGGTGTAGAGAAATATCGAAATAAATCCCCTTAAAGTTAGTTTTATAAACTCAAGATGCAGTTTCAGTTCAATTTATTTTGTGGGGGGGGTGGGGGTGATTTTAATTTCATTCATGACTTTTTTTTCCATTTTTTTTTTCTCCCTAACTCCTATAAAATACTTTGGCAGTTTATTTTTTTGATTATTATTTTGAACGCAGTCAACAAGGCAAATGACGGCAACAGCGAAAGAACTGGAAAAAAGAAAATGATTTCATCCTCGCAGACTTCCTACAGGAGTCCGCAATGGATCACGTTCTTTATTAATTTATTGTTTTATTGTTTATTGTTGTATGTATGATAATTTGCTTCATGTACAGCACTTTGTAGACAGCAGTGGCTGTTTTGAAGTGCTCTATAAATACAGTTGAGTTGAGGTTTCACTCTCTTGCAATTGACTGGTATGATTGTTTTATGTGGTTTTGTCTTTTTTTTTTCCTGTAAAAAAAAGCCTCTCATCGTCCTCTCTGGATTCGTTTCCAGAGCCAAGTGCCTTTCATCAATTGGTGTACAATTTTTTTTTCCGTGCGTGTTTACTTTGGCACGATGCGTAAAAAAAAAAAAAAAGTCCTGGCAGACAGTGAACGCCCCAAAAAAAAGCCCTTATCAGATGCAAACACACCGCCCACGCTTTAGCCTTGAGGGTGATGCAATCACCATGTGAGGCAATCCCTGTTTCAGTCCACTTGTGACACTGACGCTGCTCTTTGCCATTTCGGTGCAGGGACTGCCACCACCGAACTTTAGCTCACAAATACGCGTGTGAAAATGAACGCATTGAATACGCTGAAGGTACAAATGCCAAATATGGAACAGGAAGTCAGCCGTTTCCGATTGCTATTGGGAAATTCTTTCAAATGAGCCGCAAACTACTTTCTGCTGAGGCTACCAAAAGTGGGAGGAGCGGTATTTTCAGCCAACTTGCGCTTCCTGCGGATGCTTGATTTCGAAGCTCACGGGTTGTCTTACCTCCCGCGAGGGACGTCCACGTCATCCTTCCTCCAGCGAACGTTGGGCTGGGGGTCTCCAGTCACCTGGCAGCGGAACTCCACCGTCTCATCCTCCAGCACCACCTGGTTGATGGGCCGGCGGAGGAAGCTCGGTCGCTCTGCAAATGCAGAAAAACACGCATGCGGGTGTTTGCCGCTTAGCCTTCCTGACATCTGTCATGTTTTTGTCGACGGTACATCAAAAATGATCACGGGTCAGAGTGACCCGCTGCTTGTTGAAGGAAGCAAACGACCAGGCCAGCAGGATCAAACATTTTTGAAACATTTGAGAAACATCAATTCTTTTTTTTGGTTTTCTATGATTGTTAAATTCCATAACAATCATGTTCCCGGGTCATTTTGACCCGAGAAAGGATGAATGAACAAAATAAATGTCCAAAAGAAACCTTTACTGGCTGACAGCATGATTAAGTAACACGAGGAAGGATTTCATTTGAAGCTGGCAAGTTTGCTGGCAAAAATGTTCAGTTTGATGTGAGGAGATGCTTCAAAAGTGCAAACCAAACATTTTTTGGGGTCATCCCCTCTTCGAACAGAAGCGAGACGTCATTTTGACCTCATGATGCGTTCGTTTTTGTTTGACATGTCATTTCATGGGTCGCATGTTTAATTTGGACACAAATGAGCCCCACTACCAAATATTTGATTGGAAATCGATTTTCATTGGCGATGATGATTACGGTGAAGGCAAGCAGAAGTTTCCTGGAAATCAAGCTTACCAAACACGGTGACTTGTGCCGTCTCGCTGTCCCGTTCTCCCACCATGTTCGTGCCCACACAAATGTACATGCCGGCGTCGCTTTTCTTCGTGTTGGAGATCATCAGCTTCCCTCCGCGGATCTGAAACAACAACAACGCTCGTTTGAGTCTTTTGAAGTCGGGGATTTGATTGAGGAGGTCGGCGTTGGGCACCGACCGTGACTCTGTCGTCCTTGTCCTCGATGCGCACTTTGTCCTTCTTCCAGTAGATGGTGGGCTCGGGGTGACCTCGCGGGGGAACGCACTCCAGGATGGCCGGCTCGCCCGCCGCCACCACCACGTCGGTCGGGTTCTGCCGGAAGTCGTCACGCAGCACTAAAAGGAAAAAACAAAACAAAACAATCTTCAGCGGTGTGGAAAGTCGAATATTTCAAGGGGGCAAATGAGCCTCTGCTCACCCAGCCTCCTTCACTGCGGCTGCGCCAACGCCAGTCTGACTTTGCATCATCGTGATTTTCTGAATTGCTCAATTTCTCAGGTAGCAGGTCATCGGAATCGATTTCGTTACTTTTACTAACAATATCAGAAAGTAATCGTATCAAGTTGAATATTAGAGCTGTCAATCTTTGGGTCATGCTGAATTGAAGCCAAATTTCCGACCCTAAACCGGACTTGAAGCCTGAATTTGAAAGTCTAATGCGGAACATAGGCTGAAACCCGAGTCATGCGGGTCATGGTAACAAACAACGGTTGAATTTGATTAGAAAAGCTGCAGCAAAGCTAATCGAGCATCCTAATTCCTGAACTGAAATCCTTACTCCCTTTTCAAGGAGCCCTCCAGTTGCGAATGAGTCAACACAAAGAAAGAAATGACCTGGATGAATGACAATATCCACGAGGCTCTTAAGATTTTATACCCACATTTGGTCTCGAAACCGTAACTTGAAAGCCTCACTCTTGTTTAGAGCGTTTAATCGGGCTTGCAACACGAATTTGAAATGCTAGCGTTGAGTCAAAACTCTCATTTGAAACCGTAAACCTGACATGAAACACCAATACCAGTATTCGCTCTGAGTACTCACAGATACCGAGTACCCTCTAGTACTTTGAAGACTCCATTCCAATGACAAAAATTGTGACCAAAGGCGTTAGAGCGCCAACTACTGCCTAGGAGGACTGACTCAATGTCAGATTTTTGATTTTAGGTATCTGTGACTGGTATCAACATCCCCTACGAAAACCCAATACCTTAAAACAAGCCTGGTTTCGGCCCGATACCCGGAACCGGTCCTCACCCATGCCCACTTGGAGTTTTACTTTGAAGCGCAGCTCTTGCTTAAAATCTTAACCTTGGCTTCAAAAGTTTAACTTGAAACCTTAACTCTTGTCCAAATCTCTCATTTACAAGACTAAAGCAGGTTAAGATGCAGATTTAAGGAATCCATAGTCCCAGTGAGCGAGGGTCACCCTGACCTGCTCCCCGCCGCCTGCTCTCAATCACCACCCCCTCCCTCACCTCCCCCTCTAATCCCGGGAATGCCACTTTGGGAATTCCCCATTGCGCCTCTGACGGACGACGAGGGCCTCGCGCGTGCGTGCGTGCGCCTGTCGGGGGATGTTTGAAGACGCTCGATGAAGGGGCGGCCACAGGTCCTCGTGCACATTTCGAAGGGGTGCTTGTCGGCGGGATTACGAGGAGGATGGGGGGGGCTGGATAACTGGTCGCGCCGCCCTTTTTAGCCTCTTGGCGGAGATATGCCCCCTCGTCTTGATATCCGACGGGGAGACGGGAAGCGTTCAAGCCAATTATCGCGGGCTCGAGAGGGGGACGTCGGTGTGATGTGAATGCAAATGGGGGCACTCCACACGAGATGCAGACAAGGTAGGAGGCGGGTTTCCATGCCTTCCGTGCAGGACTTGGGAGGTAATTAGTTGCCCCCCTTGCCCCCCCCTCCTTTGTTTGCTTTATCTATGGATGAACCCCAATGGTTTAACGGATGGCCTGGTGTGCACAGCACACGCACACACACGCACAGAATGTTGTTTGCCTGGAATTGTTCCCCCCCATTCAGTCGCGATGGCACCCGAGGGAGTGGAGTCAGGAGCCCACATCAGTTGGTTGATTGAATATGAATTTCATTCAAACCTTTGCAGGAAAGTCACCCTCTGATGAAGTGAACATTTGACACCCTCCGGATCCGTGCTTCAAATGCTCGTTGGAAACGCTAAGCCAGCCTCGAAAGCCGAAAGCCAGGCTTCAAACCCAAATGGCAAAATTAAACGTTGACTTGGAACCCGAATTTGGAAACCCCATTTTAGCTTCAAGCCACCATTGCTAAAGCTTGAAACCCCAATTTCAGGCCCTCATTTGAAGACCTAAACCCAGGCTTGAAATATTAATTGGACACCTTGACCCTGTCTTCAAATTGCAGATCAAGCCATAAACCCGAAGCAAGATGTAAACACTCATTTGCAAGGCAAAACCTGACTTGAAACCACAATTCAAAGCTCTAACCTTGGACTTGAAAGCCGGGGCCAAGCTTTGAACCCCAACTTGAAAGCCTCCGCCAGACTTGAAATCCCAAACTGAAACCACAATATCTTCAATCCATTTGAGACCATTACAAAACAAGGACCTTTCTTTCTGGCGCCGGCAATGATTCGGCGATGTGTGAAACTGCCGCAGAGGAGCGCCAACTACTGCCAGGGAGGACCCCGTGTCCTCCCTCTGCACCCTCCGTGAGTACCCGATGGTCCTGTGACCCGGCGCGCCATTCCTTACCCGAAACCCGAACGCGAGGGCCTACCCAGGTGCAAGCGGGCATTCCAGCCCAAGGCTGTGGAGGGAGCGCACCATCCCAAGGACGTGTTCCCGCTTTGTGTGCAAGCACCTGTAGGGGTGCGCATGTCTTTGCCTCCGCATTGAGGCACTTGACTCATGCTTTTGTTTTCCAAGAACAAAGTCAACCAGCTGATAAGCGAGCGCGTATTTGATGTCGGGGAAAGTGAACTCTCGCTCTCGCTCGGCGGCCCTCAAGGCATCCGGTCCTGGATGAAGGATAATTGCGTTTCTAGCGTGAAACGATCCCAACAACACCTCGTCTCCTGCCGAGTTCCAGGAGAGCCGCCTGAACCCTCCCCCACCTCAACCCCCAGCCCAAACTCTTCCTCCTGGGTTATTAATATTTATATGTTTGGTTGCATTGACACCCCCCTCCTCTGTGTTGGCAAGCGTTATCGGCGGATCGGGCTGCAGGCGAGGCAGGAGCCGTATCCGCAAAGTACTAATCTTGTGTTTTTCTTGACTTAAAAAAATAAATAAAAATGTCAGTATGACCCAGGACACGCTGGAAAGACTATGTCACGCAGCTGGCCTGGGAACGCCTCGGGATCCCCCGGGGAGAGCTGGAAGAAGTAGCTAGGGAGAGGGAAGTCTGGGCTTCCCTGCTTAAGCTGCTGCCCCCGCGACCCGGCCCCGGATAAGCGGTAGAAGATGGATGGATGGATGGAGTATGAGAGGAGTGGGCTGGTTTGAAGATTCCAGCTCCTCCGCTTGGCTCGCCAACACCGCCTTGAACTTGAGACGCCGCGGAGCTCCCCGTGGGGTGCGGGTGAACGGGCCGGCGGAGGGCCCCTGCCAAAATTGCCAAAAGTCGACTCCCACGCATGCCACATTTTGACATCATTAAGAAAGAATGATACAATAAACGGACAAAAACAATGGGACACCAACACCGACAGGAAGGAAGGAAAACACTGGCGTCAACTTCAACTCCAACACTGATTTGAGAGCGGGATTTGAAAGCGTCACTTTGTCTCGAAACCCCGCTCGGCACCCCTTCACCGAAGCACGCCGGCGCAATGGCTACGACCATCTCGAAATCTAATTACTGGATTGCAAGGTGTGCCCGATGCTTTCGTGTAAGCCGGGTAGGCATACTTGGTGGGGCGGTGGGGGACGACCGTATATTACGGTCCGGTGTGCCCCCAACATTACTCATGTGGCGGCTATGACATTGCTTGTCAGTAAGATGAGTGGGCAGCCTTGACTGAAGCATCCTTGCAGCCCACAGAGCAAGATAAGTGCTGACAAAGTCATTCACCAAACACGAGCGCATGCGGTCACAAAGGGCACCTTCACAGACGCGACACCAAAAACCCCCGAGGAAGTTCGAGAAAAAAAAAATGGCTCCAACCAACATGATATCGGCTGGAAATGTCTCATGTAAAAGAATGGAGACTTGATAGCATGGATCGATAACCTTCTTGAAATGGGGCCTGCTAAATGTGAAGGGCTGGCAATGACGTACGCACTTCTCAATTTGCTTCAATGACTTGCTGGTAAATCATCTGCGCAATATCACGGCGCCTGATAGCTTGTCTCCACGGGCGCTACAGTTTGGTCACGCGCTACAAAAATGACATTGGTAGCATTACAACAAAAGATATACCGTATTTTCACGACCATTCGGCGCACCATGTTGTAGGCGCAGTCTCAGTAACGGGTGCTATTTCTGTATTTTACACATACATAAAACACACTGTATTATTGGGCGCAGCCAGGCGTGGTAAAACATACGCCAGCTTAAACATATGCCAGTTTAAACATACGGCATGCATGCACGCAGGCTAAAAACGCGTTAGCTTGAAGCATAGCATAGCATGCTGAGACATGCTAAAAACACGTTAGCTTGAAGCATAGCGTAGCATGCTAAGACATGCTAAAAACACGTTTTTAAAAAGGCAACGGAAGCAAAACTGAGTTCGGTTGTACTTTAGCCATCTTACAATGTACTCACGTTTTCGATCATCACTCAGAAATCCATCAAAGTCCTCATCTTCTTCAAGTTGTTTTGCAATAATGCACATACCCACAGTATATACAGGTACTGGCACCTGCTAGGGGCGTGCCTTTCGCGTCCACTTACACGCCCACCCTTCACTGATTGGCGGACTTCTTTCCCGCATGCCTGTTCTCACTCACTTCTGCCTTTTCTCTATATAAACAGCGTGTCGGCTCTCAGTCAGGATTTGGAACTCGGCGCATACACAAGGCGCTCCGCATCATAAGGCGTCCTGTCCATTTTGGAGAAAATTTCAGACTTTTAATGGCGCCTTATAGTCGTGAAAATACGGTATATTAAATTAAGAACTTGAAAAAATACACCAATCCAAGTGTGAGTGAAAAAAGAAGAGCAATATGGTTTCTTGGGGGAGTTTTTTTTTTAAGAGCAGCCCGCAGGCTCCTCAGGTGGTAATTGTGGGACACCCGGTGCCCACCATGTTGGTGACAGTTGAGCTCCAACATCGACTGAATTTGAACAGCAAGTCACATTCCAGAAACACGCGTGTTAACTTCATCACCATGAAATTGTCCATCGGTCTAAATGCAAGCGCCTTGGTGACCGAGCTGCAATTACATTTTTCATAAGACTGCAAGGCATGTGTGTTTTTATTGCCCCCCCCCCTCCTCCCTTCATCCAGTCTACAGCACAAAAGCTTTTCAAGCTTTCATACTGGTGCCAGGTCAGGAGGCTGAGAAACAGGGAGAAGCAGATTAGAAGCCCGAGGGAGGTGGGGGGACATCGGCCGGCACCAAGCGTTAACGCTCTGATTGGAAAATCACACAAACGCACACACGATATCTGGGCTCGCTGTAAAGAGGTAGCTCGGAGCTATGACATCATTTCATTGGAGTGGAGGTCTCACAAAGAGTGTCATTACAATGTTTTCAGAGCCGCCCTGAGAGGAGGGAGCGAGTATATATGTCAGCAGACAAAACGCACCAGTGTGTTGTTGCTATTCGCACTCGTCTCCGTGCTGAAGGCAGTGGGGGGCACTACAAGAGAGGAGATGGACTGGGTCTAGTTTCCCCTTCCTCACTGACCTTTGCACTCCACCTGTCCAGATGCAGAAATTAGCCCCTCGGCACGATAGCGAGCCGCGGGTCAAAGCGCAGATGAAGCGATACCAACAACTGAGAAACTCGTTGGGAGCACATTTTTACCTCTATTTTTAAAAAAAGCATATTGCTGAAAAGAAAGAAAGAAAGAAATAAAACCATGGTCACAAAACGTATCATGTTTAAAAACGCGAAATGTATCACGTAAAAACGCAAAACACATTAAAAGGTGAAACTTATCACAATAAAACACGATATTGACCGTTTTATTTTCCTGCCGCAGGATCAATACAATTCGTGCCTCCAATTATTTTTTTTTTCCGAGGCCATATGTGATACCGTGACGGCAAGGTCTCACACCGTCTTCCACACGAGCCCCGATCATTTTCCGTCATCGCACCGACTGCGGATGAAGCCACGCGCACGGTGTCAATGAACCGCGCCCACCGAGCCCCGCCCCGATAGCATCTCCCGACGCCATCCGCCTCTATCGCAGCCCAGGGGACTGTAAATAACACTGTCACTATTTTTTTTTCTTTTCTCGGTGATAAGACGCGGCGGCAAGTGCGGTCAAGACGAGATGCGCGCGGCTGACAGCGATACGGCAGTGCGAGGCAGAAATTCAAAAGGCAGCCGTACGACGGAAGATAACGCGCATTTTTTATGTGCGCAGATGCATCGGAGGGCAAGATGGAGGAGAATATTGGCTTTGAAGGAAAAGAGACAATAGACGCCACAACACAGCAGCGTGATGAGAGAAGCCTCGCTCAAGGTCAAAGCGAAGAGGCGGCGGGAGGACCGGAGCTTGCGTTGACACGGACGGAGGGAAACGCAAAGAAAAGTCCATTTGGACAACAAAGGCAAATAAGGCCGCACGCGACGATGAACAGGCTCTCGCGTGCTTTAGCCGAGGCAAATCCTTCAAGTGATCATCGCACTGGGCTCCGCCCACATTAGGTGGAAGACAATTTTTTTTAAAAACTCGGCAAATCAAGTGTTGCCAATCTGTTTTTAGTTTGAACATACCACGTCGCTTAAATATATCAAAACAATGATCCTGCACTTCAATGAATCTGCTACAATGTATCACACATAAAAAAAAAATGAAATGCTACCTCAATAAATATCGACAAACAACAAACACATCTCAAATGCGTTGACCTAAAAAGTTCAATACAGCTGAACTGTCTGACCAGGCGGTGATATGTTTTTGTGACACTAGAGGGAGCCACACTTTGAAAGTCACAAGTCTGAGACACTCGTTCCTAATTGGGCTCACTTGGGAGAGGGTTAGACTTGATCAAAAAAATACTCTGGAATTTGCCCCAAGAGTAGGAACCACAACACCTAAGGTCACTCCAGAAAGGAGATGGAAATTCCCCAGCATTGGTGGGCGGAGCCTGAGAGATCCCGGAAAATGAGCGGATTCGCTGACGTCTCTCGCGTGCTGTGAATCATTTGTTGAAATCATAATTGAATAACTGGAAAGAAAACAAACAAAATAAAGAATGGCTACAGTGGCTTACAATCCTATTAAGGCTACTTTTTAGAATTTGACCTTTGACCTTCCTCATAAACGTATTTTAATAACATGATGGTTGTATTTGGAAAGTCAAGTACTTTTTTCAAGATTGTACTTCACGTATAAAGTTTGAGAACTCCGGCGCTCATAATGGTGGCGGTAATGAGGCTGTACGATTGATTACGCAGGCAAAAAAAAAAAAAAAAAACCCCAAAACTAATGTCGCTCCTGAAAAAGAAAATAATGAACTCCAAATGGACCTTTCCCCTTCACGGGCCCCAACAATGGCGTCACACGCTCACACCGCTGCCAAATCCGTGTGTTCTGGTAATGTATAGCTCATTAAAATGTTAGCTAAAAACTCATTAGCATTCACTTGAAGAAGTAATGGCTTCATCACCGTAATGTGCTGAAGAGCAAAGAAAAAGACGGGAAACAAAGGGGGGACGCGGAGCGACAGCTTTTCTAATCACTTAATTGAGTCGCAAATGGTACTCATTTGCATAATAAATAAAGACGTGTCATAGCCTTCATCGCTATCGTTAAGAACGCATTCCCTCGCCCTCCAAAAAAATTAAAAATAAAATCATCAACATCACTTCTTGTTGACGTTTAACGAGCTTGTTTTTGTCGAGGGGGGGTGGAAGGGTGGGCGTCCGATTGGTTTTAACTTGGCACATGCCTCCAGTGTGCCCAATTCGCGCTGGCCAACACTGATGAACAATGCGCCCACGGGACTCGGTGCCCACTCCGATAAGGCGCGGGGCTCGGCGTGATGGCTGCGCTCAAGTCTGGAGTGGACACTTTACAGCCAGAAGGGGGCCGCAAGACGTGAAGGGGGGCGAAGGAAAATGGGGGAGGAGGGCGTGATGGGGGAAGATGAGGGCAGGGATTGATTTTCTGCCAGTGTCGGCGGGGAGGGGCCGCAGCAGATTTCGTTCCGGAGCTGGTGCGAAATCCGTACTTCGGGGGGGGGGGGGGGTCAAGTGAAAGGAAAACGTGAACATCTGTAGGCTACATTTAAAGAGTCCGACAAATGCAGCCTTCCTTTGATGCATCTTTGGGGCGAAAGGAAGCACGTGAAGCGACTGAAATGAAACCGCAAACACATCCTTCCGAGGCTTCATTTGGAAGCCACGTGAGCGTGACCCAGTTCAAAGACTCCTTCAAATGTCGCCTTCCTCTCCCGTTTTTTTTTTTCGTGGCGAGCGTTGTTACCGAGCTGGTGGGTTGTACTCCCTCCGCTTAGGGGAGCAAACCACAAAGGGATCATGTAGAGGTTACATTTGAAGGCGTCCTTGAAATGTGGCCTTAGTTCCTGTCTTGTAACAATGCGCTTCATAAACGATCGTCTCGGTTCGAATTCCTGTACATGAAGGTCAAACGAGTGAAATGAAATCACAACAGCATCTTGAGGCTATGATTTTTTTTTCTCATGAAACCCATTAACAGCAAGTTGCTGAAAAACTCATTGATTCATGTTTTCTTTTCGGATTAAGATGCCACAAGATGGCGTCAAAGCCACACTTTATAGGAAAGCAGTAATTGCCCTGTCTCAATAAGAATTGGTAAAGTGGTACATCCTGACTTTTCTACGACCTTGTCCGGGGGCAGCAAAGCTAAGCCTGGCGGGAGTAGATTCTCACTCAAGTGCTTTAGCATGAGTTTGAAATTATATGCTTTAGAATGATAGTTTGAAGTATGGTTCCAGTTTGAACTATTTTAATATAAGTATTTATAAACATTTCACGGGCAGGGTTACGTCCCTTTCCGCTGCGAATAGTGTGTGATTACCGTCCTCATTCAATAAACTAACATTACATTTGCTAAGGCGCTAGCTAACATTTCCGTTGGAATAGCCACCTTGCTAGCAGACAGCCAGCTAGCATCATGCTGTAAAAGTAATGTTGAGATCCTGTGGTACAAACGGCGACTTCTGTTAGCTAGCTCCCGTGGCTACCGTATGCTAGCTTATGGAGAGCGTCACAGCACCACATAGTTTGGAACATGTGTCATCTTCTCTCTGCCTGTCGGCATGCTGCTTGCTATTAAGCGGTATAATCGAAGAAACGTGATGCCGTTTTTGGTGGTCTCCGGGTTCATTTGTCTCGGGACGGGGTGTCACTTTGAATGAGCGGCGGCTCGCATGTTTTGAAGTGGTCGCCTTGGATACGGTCGACTTGCCAGACAACTCCGTTCAAACGCAGAGCCCAAATTCTATTTATGACGTCTGAGTGAACCCGCAGGTCGGAGAAGGGGAAATGAAAACCATCTTAGCTCGGGTTGCATTTCACGTCTAGCGTGCGAATGGCAAACATCAACCGCGTGTACCGTATCTAATATTGCTTCCCTCGGAAAATGATAAATATTCTTTCAAGGTGAATTAAATCCCAATTGTCTGTAAGAGTTGTATGCGCCAGCACGAGTCAAAGCACGGTTTTTGGATTATTATTGCGTTCACGGAATAAGAGTTAAACATTTACTATCATATATCTGCATTTTTCACCCAAAAAAAGCAGTCATATTTCCACCACACTGTATTGTGATATATTTTATATTATTTCGTACGATTTGTGGGTTACCATAATCAAATATTCTCGTCATATGTTGATGTAATCTTTGAACATTTTTGAACTGGAGGAGCATACGGCGCATGTCTGGAAGGGAATGGCATGAAAATGTGGACAGTATGTCAACTCCTCTCCAATGACATTGAGGTATTGCCCTTCCACCGGGAAAGATAATCCTCAGGATGCTGTTAAACAGAATGGATACCATCGCACACACGCACGCACACACACACACACACACACACACACACACACACACACACATTACACACTCAAGCACAGGCGTGCGTAAGGTGAGCGGCACATTTGACACAACCATTTGTATTGAGCGGCAGAGCGCAGCAGCCGCTTCCTGTAATCTTCTGCGTCAGTCTTCTTCTAACCATTAACGACCCCCTTTTTTTCCCTCCCAATAAATTTATATTACACAGCAGCCTCGATTCGACAGCGCTGCGTTTTTTTTTTTTCCTTCCCCCTTTTTTATTGTTTTGCTCCATAATTGGATTGGCAGTAACGGGCGAGCGAGCTGTTAGGAGCTTATAAAAAGGTGTCAGTCGGCGTTTTAATGAAGCTCCGGCTGGCCGTGGAGATGAGCGCCTCTTATCGGACTCGCTGTCATGATCACATGACAATCGGTAGAAACGAAGAACTATGCTGGGGTGAATTTTGGGAATTATGTTTATCATCTTAATCATATTTTTTTTCCAGAATTTTTTGGTCTTGTATTTTGTATGCTCTTTTCAAATATTTCAGTTTTTTTTCTCCCACTCTTTTGTGTATTTTCGTTTTCTGTCATTTGTTTTTTAATGATGTTCTGATGCGCGGTGGGGTCAAAGTCATTCCTGTCGCCGGCAATTTTGTCATCAAGGATTCCCTCGGAGGGCTGTTATGATGGTGAAACCACATAAATGTTTCAAGGGCAAGTCAACCGCAAAACGTTCGGCCATTTTGCTGCTCGTTGTCGAATGAAAATGACATCACAGTTTCTTTGGGCTCAGATAAAACGGCCAATCGCAGCTCAGCTTCAGAAAACAGGTGAACCCAAAGAGCAAACATTGCTAATAGGGACCCTCTGAAATCCTCATTTTAGCCTCCACTTGTGTCATCATGCTTTCACTTGAAGCTGATGTTGATTTTTACAGCATAGCGTGCTGCCCCACAGTCGTAAAGTCACATCCTTGTCAGGCGGCTGAGCCAAGGAGGTGTTTATTTCCACATCAATAACAACAGAGCACTGAAAGGAGTGGTGAAGGAGCTGCCAGCGATCTTAAAAGGAGTGTGAATCCAATACTGGCATATCTTTCCAGAGCTGGGAAAAAACAATGAGGAATCTTCAATAGCTTTTTTTTTTTCAGTGTGACTATTTGGTCTTTTTCAGTCAAAACTGATATTGAGTATCGATACCGCTAGTACTAGGATACATAACATGTCATTCAACACAAAAATGAGAATTTGTCATAGTATAGCGCCTGCTGAGAAAGAAAAAATTTGGGGAGCCTTGACTGGTATCGGCAACCGTAATAAGTACTCGATATCTAAGACCAGGTTGATATCGGCCCGATACCTGTGCCTGGTATTGGTATTCACCTCTCCCTATAAAACAACCGTTGCGTTTTTGTATTGTATTTATTTACCCAATAATGTGGCTATTGTCTCTTAATGCTTCATTTCTTTTCTCAAGTAAATCCTTTTGTCCATTTTGGGGACTATTCTGAATATTACTCATATGTTTGTATTTCTTTGGCCTTTTTTATTACAATTTTCAAAAAATACTCTTTGGGTCTTTTGGAGCTCATATATTTCAGATGCACTTGCACGTCTGCCCAGAGAGAGACGCAAAGACGATTCAAATGCAGCAATTGCGTGCGCTGCTGTGCCCTTGTGCTCATTGTGACAGAGCCCCACCCATCAGCCATGCGCACTCATGTGGTGCTGATGCAGAGCTGGCTGAGCCGCACGGAGGCAGCAAATGTGAATCTTAAAAAAAAAAAAGACTGAAAAACTAGCTAGCGCCGCTGTAAATCATGCAGACTTGCGGCTTTTTACAAGCGACAATGCGGCGCGAGGGGCCGGTTGCCTTTTTGGAGCCCTCTGCGAAGCTCCAAATGGCTGGCTCGAATCAGCTTTCCCATAAATCGATACCGCCCCAGAGGGTCAAATGCAGCACCTCCACTGTCGCTTACTGGTGAGACGTTTTGCCATATGGTGAAAACCTCGAGTCAACCGGGCAACGAAACATTAAAAGGTCAGTCTAGCCCCAAGCCAAAGACCTGTGAAGGCTGGACTGGAGTCGGTGCGTTAAATCACCTGCGGAGACATTTAGTGATCGCTTTATAGATCTGGGCTCTAGAAGAAGAGCACAGGTTGGGTTGATTTACGCAAGATTAACTTCTCCGAGCACATCAATGTGGACGCCATGATTTCAATGGCACTCTTAGTTGTAGGAAAGTGTCAAACTAAACCTCAAACAATAACTTTATAGAGTCCAATTTATTCTTTCCAAAAGACACATTGCACATTTTTTTTTTTTTCTTTTTTTCGGGAGGCTGGAACGGATTCTTGGCCTTTCCATTCATGTTAATGGGAAAAGATCATCCTCAAGGCACCACCGGAGAATTCACATTCAATCTAAAACATGCAAGATGATTAGCGGCCTGTGATCGTCACGCAAAAACACATTGACATATTTTAAGCAGAACACAGTAGCACTGCTGATGCCACAAATCACTGCTACTTCACACTTGCGTACATAACGATCAATTCGAGTCCACGTGCATGTACACGCATGCACCCACGCACACAACGGAACACATTCACTCACGTTGACTCGTCGGGAGATTTATCGCAGCTGCGCCCGGCCTGGCGTCGTGCCGTCGAGGGCCGCAACATCTCAGGAGGCGGAGGCGGCACGACAGGCCGTGCTCGCTTATTTCACAATCCAATTTGTGTTAATCGCGTTACGGCGGGAGTAATTGTGTTAGTTGCATCTGTAATGGGCTCTCCGTCTCGCTGCGCTTGCATTCTGTATGCCTTTACAGCAGCCCCACGTCACATGCTAATGGGTGGCGCATTGCATTCAAAAGGGAGGCATAGCAACAACAGGCTAAGCTAACGTTAGCGCGCTAGCGCGACACTGAATGACAGATCATAGTCGTGGCAATAGTTGTGATTTTAAAAGTCACATTGTCACTTTACTTGACTACCTGAGTTTAAAAGGAACTGAGTTAGATTACAAATGACATTATTAGTTCCGGCTGACTCCGACAACCCCACTTGGCATACATTTCACAACTAGCTTCTTTTGAACGTATGGCCCCAGACAATGAGGGACAAGCCTCGGCTTACATCACCCAGAAGGTATCGACTTGCTACGAGAGGCTTCAAAGTCGGGTTTTCAAATGAGCTATAGGATGAGCAGCATTCAACCAACACGCTGAAAAGAAACGCTTGAGCTCCTTGCTGCTCCCTTGGGAATCCAGATGTCATAAAAATGATGGCTGGCTTGCTTAGTCGGTGCTTTTGTGGAATCACCCCTGCGCTACGTGATTGTTATCTCCTGCAAATCTTATCTGGAGACAGCCAAGAATCAATACTAATCGGTCGCTCTTTTAAATTAAAACACGCTGCAACGATGTGAAAAGGGCGTGGCCTCCAACACGCACAAGACGCTTGCACAGGAACTGACCTGGTTGAGACGACTTTTGCAATTTGGTGTTTTGGCAGCTCATCGCGACAACTTGAATGTATGAGCTAAAAATGGACAATGTGACAAAATCCGTCCAGCGGTTACTCCAGATGTTATTTATAAAACCTCCATTATGCCACTGAAAGCGTTGAAATGTATGGGCAAGACGTCAATTCATTCTAAGGCGTAGAAAAAAAAGTAGTGTGTTTCCGGTAACCCGACCGACCGAGAATTTCTACCTCGAAAAAAACCTTCTACATTTTTGTGTAATAATAATAATAATAATAATAATCGTACATTTCATTTATACGCGCCTTTCAAAACACTCCAGGACGCTTTACAATCAAAACAAGAACAATAAAACCACAGACAAAATTATAAATAATAAAAGATGAATTTAGAGCGTTTACATTGGTGCAAACTCTCGCGATATTCACGTTGCGTCGTTTTCCCTGTCGTCTGTCAACAACATTGAATCATGGCGGCGGCCACAATCTCCGACAACAGTTTAAAGCGCGTTTTGTGTGTTGCAGTCGCATGCTCGCACCATAACATTAAGAAAATAGCATCCACTGCTGTATCGAAAAGATTCAACGAACTATTTGACGACCACCACGGGCCGTCTAGAACGCGGGACGCAGAGGTAACGAGATGGCTGGAACACCCAGCCGCTGGGTACCCAACTCTCTCGCCGGGTTTCAATCAGTGGCGATTGCTCTCGGACTACAAGGGAAGCTCGGCTTCCCCTAAAATGTCAAAGAATAAGTGATCAAATATATGAATGCTGGGCGGACACTAGGACCATGCTTCTCACCCAGCAGGCAGACAGGTGAATGTCTTTGGCGCAAACTTGTAATTGTTTAGATCCACTTGTTGGCAGTCGTGGAATAAAGACGTGTTTTCCAGTCAATCGTGTGTGCTCCTTTCGACTGCCTCAAATGTAAATTTCATTGTGTGTACACGTCATTGACTAAATATGCGCTACAACGTGCTCAACTTTTGTTCCGAATCAGCTTCTTCTTACTGGTTACGACGCGACTCCCTTCTCATTCATCCCGCAGCTTCGACGTGCTTTAAACGGTAGTGAGTTCAGGGTAGGTTGTCCCAATGCGTTGAACGGAGACGAGTCATTGGATACAAGCTGGTTTTTGTCCCACCCACGGAGTTCGGCGTCTCTGGGACTGGATGGAAGTGGGAGGGTACCGGACGCCAGGCTTTTCTGCATCCGATTGGATGATCTGTCTGAGCCTGTGTGCCAGTTCGATTGACAGTGAAATGAGCCAGTCACCGAGCTTTTAGTGTAGGCGTCCATGCGAGCATTTTTTTCAACTCGCATTCTGTTCCGAGTTGAGCTGGAGACTTCTCCTAACCATTTTAGCGACACTCTTTGTTGTAAACAAACAACTAGCGACAAATTAATCTTTTATTTCTGGTGGGTTTTATTGTAGTTCCTATAGTTGTAGGACACTAATTAAGTACCGGGAAAAGACGCCTTGTTGGTATGACAGGGTCACAGATCAAGAAAATGATCTGAATTCTACTCTAATGATCTGAATTTTACTCTAGAGGGTCACAGATCAAGAAAATGATCTGTGACCCTCTAGAGTAGAATTCACGTATCAATAAACGGACACATTTTATGATGTTGACCAAAATTGAGCTTCCCCTCTTTGACAGACGAGCATCCGGCACTGGTTTCAATGTCTCCTTGTTTTATGTTTTATGGTTATTTTGTTTACGTTTTTGATGGGGGAGGGAAGGAGAAAAAAAGATTTAAAAAAAAAACTTTGTCCGACCTACCGACCCTATGCTGAAATTTCATGTTACCGGAAACACACTACTTATTTTTCTACACCTAACCAAATTAATTAATGGGAACCTACCAGTGTTTTTTTGGGGTTTCAATTCATGCAAATGCTGTGATGCAAGATGAGTACTTTAGGGCGTGGCTGCGATCACAAACCGAAAGCAAGGAACGATCGATCATGTGTGGGAATTTATGTTTGTTTTTTTTTCTTTGTGGAATATTTTGAATCTTTTTTCTGCCGTGCGAGGGGCCGATTATCGTGCACGACAACAATCCATAACGCTTCATGTCGCAGGGGCGTTCCGCTGGAGAATATTGGCTGTAGCTAATGAAGTGTCCATCTAGACAAAGAAAAGACTTGATGCCCGAATGCGGTTTGCCTTTGGCTTGGCTCTGCACATTAGATGCTTGCAACCTCTAAATTACACGGACACAGGACCACTCTATTCGAAAAGGATAATGTCTCGCTTGCACCTCGAGGGGGGACTAAAACCTCCACGGCCATTTCTCCATCCGTTCAATGGCGGAGACGATTCCATCAAGGCTCGGATCAAAGGTGACTCCTCCTGCCATTTAGGAAGGAAGGCGCAATTTTTCCTCTGATTAATTCTGGGTCCTTGAAAGGTCGCCGGCGTACAGTGACATTTGAAGCGGTCATGCCGCACCCCAGAGAGCGCCACGCAAGGGAGCCATTAGGGGCCACAGCGGTGTTTGCCACCGACGTCTAAGTCGCCACTCCGGCTACCGTGGCAGGGGGCGGTATGCGTACACACGTAGCTACAAAGACTAGCGTGTTACATACGTGTGCCGAGCCCCCCCAGCTCCTCCGGAACAGGGGGCAAGCAGATGCACTGCCCCCTGGGTCATGAAAGAGCACTGAGAGTTTGCGCCGGCTGTAAAAGCCAATTAGTGCCTGCAGTTTGATCAGCTCTCTCTGCTGGAGACACGCATGCACATCTAATGAGATCCAAGACAGGAGCCGCATCAAAGACGACGACAAGTTTGCAGGGGACGACATCCCCCATCCCGCTCCTGAACTCTTGACACAGCAAACGACCGTTTCGCTCTCCAATCGAAGCGCTTCGTCGCCATCTTGTCGCATCTGGAGACAGTTACAAATGTCCGTCAACTGGCCAGAGATTTCCAGGGCAGGGCTGGGTCCCGGTCATTGACCGGGACCCAAATTGTGCCGTCGATGCGCCTCCTTTGTCGGGGTAAGCGACAGAAATGAAGACTCTGCAATCACGCACCCGAGTTTCCTTCCCTTCAAATGAATGTGGCCGGCGCCTTCAAGTGATTCCCAAGCACAACGGGGCGCTCCTTTGCACCGCTCTGAGCTCTTTGATTGCTGTCAAAGAAACCGTGCTGCTCCCCCCAAAACGCATCGGGATGCTACGAAAACTAGCACGGAAACTCACATTCTTGGATCGCTACTGCATATCCCCTCGCAACACCCCCACCGGGAGCGCAGCCTGGACACCCGTCCTGTCCTCTTTGCCACTTCTGGCGCACCGCAAGAATGGAGTGAAGCTACCCGGGCTGGAAAAATGAGCTCAAGGGCACACAGGCGTCGCACCACGTCATCCCTTAATTTTGTTAGCGAGTTAGCATAGCATATTTTGATTTACTTGAGTAGTCGTGGGAGTAGGGAGAGGTCATCGGGAAGCTTTGCCAATGTGAAACTGATTGATAATCTTTGATGAGCAAAGACCAGTTGATCATTTTCAATTTCCATTAACATGATCGAACAGCAAACTCAATTTGAGTGACTTTGCTTCCGACGTTATCAATCTGAGTCGGGAGCTATGAAGAGAGACGGGAGGAAACCAGGCGGAGTGCTTTTTGTTGTTCTTCATCTTTCATTATTCAGCCTGCAGCCACCGAACACTGAAGAACAGGAGCCATGATAGCACACCCAGAGTTGTATTTTTCATAATGCATGTCACAATACGGGTGAGGAAGCGTGAAAAAAAAATACCCCGCCATCCTCCTCCCCCCAAAAAGGAATTTTTAAATGAAGAGCTGGCAGCTGCTCATGCATGACCGCTTCCACCCCTTCTCTGGAAAAGACGACGACAATCATCATGCCGCTTTTTTTATTTTTTATTTATTTATTTTTTTAAATGTCTTCCATGAATGAAAGTCGCCGGCGGGTGAAGGCGTTAGCCTTGCGTTTGGGTTGAAAAGTGGGGCAAGATGGCCACGCCAAATTACCCGCACACGTCGTGTTACTGAATTAAATATGAGGGGGGGCAAAAGGGGGGGCAAAAGGGTTGAGGTGAAAGGATGTGAGGGAGGGGCGGCAGTGGGGGGGTGGCCGCGTTCCGTCGAGTGTTGTGTTTTGCACGCACGCAAAAGCAAACAAAAGCATGGCGGGGCACGCTAAAAAGCTGTCATTAAGGCAGATAATTTCAGAGCATGCAGGCGCTCACCTGACTTTTAGTCCATCAACAAATTGCTCACTGGCGATTAGCATCATAGCTTCATGCTTGGCCATATTTTCGAAATGTGTGCCGACAATTACGTGGGTTAAATGCAACTGGGGTGACGGAAGCATTCAGTCAAAAAGGGATGAGGAAAGCCGGCTAGCCTGGCTGCGACGCACAATCATGTCACCCACATTTACAGTACCAGTGTTGGGAGTTATTTCACTTCAATCATTAGCAGCAACGTTTGACTTTGACTCCCTCCACAGGGAAACAGCTTTCTGTACTTTTGTCTCCTTACTTTGGCACGGTTTTTTTTGGGGTGAAGATCCGAAATACAAAATAAAAGATGTCAGTCGACCAAATAGCCCGGCCGGGTGTTGGGTTGCCACACCGACACTCGTGCTAGTGCTGTCCTGAATAAGCCTCGTGAAGGACGTGATGAAGCTTGCCAGGATGAGAGGCAAGTCAAAAAAAATCAACAAAGTTGAAGTGAACAAAAGAGCGAAACGGTTTTGCATCCCAAAATGATTTATTTCATTCATTTTCCTTTTTAGGAAAAGAGGTTGGCAACTCGTTATCATTGAGAGTAAAAAAATCATTTTTTTTTTTTTACTTTTGAGTCAATACTCCGGTAGAAATGGGCCAGCAACTCGCATGATGTGAATTCATGTAAATATGTGTGTCAAAAACAATTCTAGTCTATGAATATAAAACAATCCCATAAAAAAAAAAAAAAAAAAACGAAGTACAGCACTAAGTGAGCTCGCCTGAATTACAACTACTACTACTACCTGAACAACATTGTCGGCTAAAAGAGGGCACTCCGCCAATAGTTGTTGTTTTTTTTTCATGCTGAAACGGCTCGATAGCGGATTCCGTCTAATGGCCGCTCGCCTTTGGTCGAGCACCCCCCGGAACACTCTCCCAGGAGCACCGACTTCACTTGTCAAGCCGGCACCTTCATTAATAGCGGACACTTAAACGAACGCGCGGGCTATCAATTAGCACGGCTGGGCTCATTCGAGGCGGCGCGGCTTTTGGGAAGAAGGCGTTCGGGCAGATGTTGGAGCCCCGTGATGGATGACGCGGCGTCTCGCCTTGTTTATTCTTTCAAACCAAGCATGTGCTCACTTGACTAACTGCTACTTATTCATCTGGCGGGGACGCTTTTCATTTATCTTCTTTTAGCCCGTAAAATAGAGCCAACTTTCGCTCAACGGCAAAATAAACTTCCTCATTAAAAACGATGCCCGCGTGAGCGCGTAGAGCGAGTCGGTGTGGCCGGGCGAGCGCTTTTACCGTGACGATACGCGGACTACAGTGGTCGTACGGATTTACACTCGATCTCACGCAGCGATATCCCGCGTGGATCCGTCTTGCCCGTCTTCCTGATGGGTTAATTTCCCGACCGTCACCCGTTGTCTGAGCGCCCCGTGACGAGCCGCTAGATGCTCTTAACAGGATCCTCTCCCTCTCACGGCGCGATTGATCGGCTACGCCGCAGCCTGTCAGACGCGATCGATATGTCATTCCTTCAGTAACGAGAGATTGCTCGCACGCCGCCTCTTCCTTCCCCCCCACCGCCCGCTATCTTCTTATGATTTCTCGCTGCGGATCGATGTGGACAAAAACAGTCCCACTGTAAGGCACGGTGGCGCAATTAACGCGGCGGCTAATCTCCTTGTTGACTCCTCGCGCTCCGCAGCCAGCAAATCAAACACAAATGATCCCGAATTCTGATGGGATTCTGTGGAACGGAATCACTTTGACATTGAACAGAGCTCAGAAGCCCGATTAGATGCGGGCACCGAGGGCAAGACCACAGCGCTAGGGTTTGGCTCTTGGTTTTCTGGGCTAAGGGACGCAGAGTGTTCGATCTAAGGCGGGGGTCGGGGACAGGGGTTCCTCGAGCGCCATGTTTGCCTGTTTTCGAGCTCTCCCCATTCCAACACACCTCATTCAAGTGATCTTGATCGTCCCGGGCTTGTCCAAAGCTTGCTGATGAGCTGATCGTTTGAATCGTTTGTGCTGAAGTAGACAGAGATCGAAAACGGGCAGGATGTGGCTCTCAAGGAACCCGAGTTCCCTGCCCCTGATCTAAAGGGGGTTAGTAGGCGCGTGGCACCCCCATCCCGCAAAAAGACAAAATGGGTTTTGATTTAAAAGAAGGAAATGGACCAAATTGTTTCACACGGGATTTGGGGGATAGGGTTCGGGATATCGTGTATACAATGTAAAGTTCCGGGTTTGGGTATGGGGTTTAGGCTTCTGAATTCAGGGTTCGGGGTTCATCGTTTAGGCTCTTGTTACTTGGGTTTAGGGAGTCAAAAGGTTTAGTTTTGAGTTGAAGGTTAAATGTGCTGGGGTCTGGGTTCTCATTCAGGATTTAGGGTCTGGATTCTGAGTTCCCTGTTTGTGGTTCTGTGTTTTTGAAATAGAGGATAGGGTTCTGGATTCATGGATTAGGAGATGTGTTCCAGGATTTTGGATAATGTGGTTTGGGTTCAGGATATAGGTTTTTGCATTGATGTTTGGGTTGAGGTTAGAAACACAAACCAAAGTGGCACTTACAGTTCCAAACAGTTCTGCGGCTCTGACCCGAATTCAATCCCCCCCTCTCAGGGCCTGAATTAACTTTGCCCACCCGGTGTGAGTAAAAATCACCCAACTCTACAGAGGGGCGCTGAAGCAGCTTCAAATGTGTGCGTTTGATCGGCAAAACTGGATTGGAGATGTAATTTTATCTCACTCCTGAAAGCATCATATCACTTTGCACAGAAAAGTGCTGCGCAAAAATGAATTCACAAGGAACTCATGCGTTCGGGAAGCTAATTTTGTGACAACAGCGCATGAAGTGCTGAAACGTCAGCCGGTTTTACCGCAGTGCTTCAGACGGCATCACAGTTCCTCTGTACGGTTCCAAACAGTCTTCAGTGTTTGTGTGCGCTAATTTCTGCAATATCATCACATTAGCATTCAATTCGCAGAGTGACCAAAAATAGACGCCCGGCTAATTTGATCCTTGAATCAGAGAGTGACCACGCCTGTGTAGTTTGGCTTGAGGTTTGATGAGGGTCCGTCTGTCTGTGCTCGGCTGCGCGGGGCAGCAATGTGCAACCGCGCAGGCAATTAACAGATCGATCCACCCACCGGCTCTCTGTGAAGTCCAACATTTAAAGGAAGGCAGCTCCGACCAACGGGTGTCCCCTCTGATGTGTTGTTTGCAAGTCTTTCAATGACGGGAGAGCCGCTAACAAGGCCTCATCTATTAGCATTTGAGATTAGCGCAGTCAACGGCAGGGGTGGAATGGAGTGCGGCCAAACACAAGTGGCTCAATATGGGCTCCTTTGTTCGTCACCGGGTGGCAACAGCAGGAGGATGGAGTGGAGACAGACTCCCTCGAGGCAGAGAAAAAGGTTTGCAACCAGACGCGCGGTCACAAGGCTGAAGCTACGTGGCAGCACCAAACACTTTGAAAAAGACAAAAGCCGCTCAAGCCAAAATACGGTGTCTGTTCATATGAACGCAGCAGTGACACAAAGGGCATAAGCAATGGACATATCTACATTTAACCAAGCAGCCGGTTGACTACCCAGCTACTTGTTACTGAGCTGCCAAGTAAGTTGATTAGTGAGTCATTTCGACACCAGAAAACTGTGTGGTGGCCGTTAGCAAAGCAGCTACTTACTTGGTTGGTGTTAGCTAGTTAGTGACTTAGCTAGCTAGTTACTCAGTTAACTACATGTTGAGCTAGTTGGTTGCATAGTTGCTCGTTAGTTAATGAGAGTGCGAACATTGTGGGCTTGCTCTTTTTTCATATGTTGCTGGCATTGTTAGTGAACTTGTTAGCGAGCTCATTCCGTCAGCTAGCAAGTCAATGAGTCAGTGGTTTCACGAGAGTCTACAGCTTGGTAATTCTCGGTTAGGTATTTCCTCATCTGGCTGCTGAGATAGTTAGAATTCTGACAAGTGTGATGTTGGTCTTCATTCGTTTCTTGGCAAGCGTCTGGTGAGTTATGTACTTGGTCAGACATTTAGCAAGACATTTTCACCACCACAGAGAAAGAGGTTGCCGTTTGTGAGACAAGACTGTGATCTAATGAACGATGCCGTATTTTCATGGTTACCATTTTAATGGTTACCAAAACATTAACAAGGAATTTGATACGAAATCACCTGCCCTCCTTTATGAGGGTGTGAAGTTCTAGCGTGATGGATGAGACAGCACTCACGTCATGATCTCGGGTCACGGCAGGAACCGGTCAGGTGCGGTTCCCTTTGAGTCGACCTATCACCCTTTGGACTTCAAAAGTGATTTCGTCTACATCCCGTATCCTAAATGTTACAAGTCGAAAGGATGAGATAAAGCTGGGTGATCAGATCTTTCTCCTCGAGCCCTTTTGCCACAAAAGACATCGCGTCGATAGGTAGTGAAAACCCAAACAAAGCCAAGACCTTGTGACACTCAATCACGATAGATGGCTGACAGTGGAAACGCAGTGGGTACTCAACGCCAAAGGACTCAATGGAGACAGCAATGCGTGGACCTTGGGCGCCTGGACATTAGCAACAGCCGCGGCAGGGAGACGGCCGGACTTTTCCTCTCTTTCAACATCCCCGCCTTGCTATTACCGAGCAAATCACGAGGCCTTTCCACTCTGACCCGTGGACACGTGCCGGAATGACCAGCCGTGAATCACCGCAACATTTACGGGGCCAATGAAAGGGTCTGTATCTGCAAGGGCGAGCAGACCTTGCGGACATGAGATCAGAAGCCAAACAAAGAATCAAACACGAGGTAGCGCGTTTGGGGAAAAATACCATCTCTCTGTTTGGACCGACAGACTCGTAAATGGGAGGCCGAGCATCTGGCCAGGTATTCATCCTCATTTGAGTGCACAAACACAGTAAAAAGCCAATCGCGTACAAAAGGAAGGATAAAAAGGACAAAGGCAATAATATTCGAACAGGCCGTATAAATTATGGGCATGGTAAAACAATAAAGCGGTAACCAAACCGTAAAAGCTGAAGGGGAAAGAGGGCTTCTAAACATTTAAACACGGCGGTGGGAGATGCCGCCGGGTTAGCCGCCATGGCAGAGCGAAGGGGGAGGCGACGGTGGACTCATAAAAGCCTCATAAATGAAGGGAGAGGGGGGCAACCTCTCTTAAGACAGCCGTTTGATAAAGAGACACTTTGGGAGCCAGCGAGCGAGCAACGTCGCTGTCAAGCCACAAGCTGCGCCTCTGCTCAGTCTTTGCAAGTTTGGCCACTAAAAGCCACACCTGAGATACACTGACACGTTCAAAAATGCAATGCGAATGAATTGATTGGTTTTCTTGACTTACTGCACCGACCACAAGCGCATCGGACTGTAGCACTGGCCGCTCAGCCCTTGAAGTCCTTGTGGTTTTCGACGTGAGAAGGAAATGGGTAACGGTACTCATTGTTGGATCTGTTATTCCAGAGCAACAGGAGTCCCCATTCCTACGAGCACCTTTTACTGCACAGAGAGTTTGAAAGTTAGCGTTGTAACCGTTTGACCAGAGTACAGCAATAAACTCGGGACGCGGCGTGAAGATGGCCGTCACATCACGGCTGGCGAGACTTTGAGAGTGGCGGCCTTCTGCCGTGTCTCCCCGACTCTCGTTTGCAGGTCATTGTGTTTTTCTGACAGGGTGTCAGAGCACGTCAAACACTAAAATGCCTCAAAATGCGCACCGTGTTAAAACAAAAAAATTAAAAAGGGAGTGGGGGTCGGGGGGAGGAGCCCTGGAACCGGACCACACACCCTCCCCTTCCATCTCCGGCGTGACAGTCCACCAGGGTGGGGGGAGACGCTGCCTGACATGCATTCAACTTGAGTGATGAGAGGGCGGCGGTGCACGTAGGCGCACGGCGCACATGTGGAGAAAATGACGGTAAAGCGGTAAACTCCGAGCAAGCTCGGCTGTGTTGACAGGCCCATTAACTGGCCTCTGCCTGCCATTTCAGTCTCGTGTCAGACCGGACCGTTCCGGTGGAAATAGACTGCGCCCGCAGCATGGCTATACTGGCCTTGTGTACGCTTCAACGCACTGTAGCCCCCCTCACCCGCCTTCCCCCCTCCACTGCAGCCATTCTTATCCTCAGTCTGCTTAGCAATGAGAAGAGCAAACAGCTTGAGCGCAATAGAGAGCAATTCCACCTGTCACCGGGTGCTTCTCTTGATACGGCTTGATGAGAATATGCATGGAGCCTTCGGGGCAAGTGAGAGGCAGCGAAGAAGGAACGACCAGAAATGGGGGTGGTGGGGACCCCCCCCCCGGGGATCAGCAGGGCTCCGCCGTGATGGAACCTGATGAAGATTAATGGACCACGGTGGTCATCAATGGACAGGATCTTCTATTAGAAAACGCATGTTGGGAAAGGGAGCTTGGATGACGGACTGGAAGCTTCATGGGTAATGTGAGTTGGATTTTGGGGGGTTTGTTTGTTTCGACAATGGAAAAGTGACTCCATTTTGCCAGACTGTGATACATCAGTGAGGATCATTCACAAAAAATCCCCCCCCCCCACACACCGAGTTCCTTTACCCATCACAGCGAAGGCTAAGGAAACACGATCATTTCAAAACCAACATCTGAGCACAATTTAGTGTTCACCCCTTCCCAGCGCGAACTAATGACAAGCTGCACACGGTGATTCGTCCGCGTCCGAGAAGTGTACAAAGGGCTGCCTCCATCGACTTCAAAATCAAACGCAAACACATTTCAAAAAAGAGGGCTCAACGTGTGCCACTATCATTTTAGCCGGGGGACAATTTGACCATGAAGACACTCGGGAAGCGCTTTCCATTGCGTGTTTGTCTATGATCTTTCGACCCGATTTAATCAAGGATCAGGAGCAGAGCGCCAGGTCCAACAGAGGAAACTAATCGGGAACATTTTGAAACATTGACCTCCAGCAGCTGGAAGAAAATCAATCACACGCCCCAATGAATGCTTAATCGTAGCGCCAAAGATGAACTTGAGCAAAGACGGCATGAGGGTTCGCGTGTTGAGCAAAAGCAAAATGAAAAGGGTGTGAAAGTTGCCATTTAGGCTCCGGGATTGAAGACATCCTCACACAATGACCCCCACAATACCCAACGGTCGCGACAAAAGCCGGCCAGGGGAAAAATGGCTCATGGGAGGGCGGCACGTCTTAGACACGGCACACCGGCGGCCGCAAGGCTTCTTACTGCTGACTGACGGGACTAATCGCGCCCGGGCTCTGATTGGAGAAGAATGAGACGCAGAGAGCCATTAGGGGAATCCATGTGAGAAATGGCTTTCAAGCCTGTCATTTGCTCCAAAGGAAACGCAAAAAGGAAATGGAGAAACATTTACTGTTGTACTCGTGACTCCAGTCCAAAAAAAGAATGGCTCACTCACAAGCACTCACAAGACTGTTCAATATATCTCTTTTTTTTTCTTTCCATTTTTCAACGCATGCTTTAAAAAGCAAAGGGAGGATTACAAAGAGGCTAAGCAAACAACTGCGTCGTAGAGGCTCGTGTTTTATTTGAAAAAAAAAAAAACGGGCTCGATTCTTTTGACAATTAATCACGGCGTATACCGCAATTAGGCACGATTAATTTTCCGCTGGGCGGCAGGAGGATTAATCAGCAACGTAATTGTCGTCCAGATGTATTTCAAAGCGCTTGTTTAGGACGGGACGTGATGTATTTATTGATATTGCAAATGAGCCGCCGGATTGCATGTCGGGGCCATGCGAGGCCTCGGGCTGCCTTTGCGGGAAGCCGACACAAAAGCAAAAAGGCAGCGCTATCACGTTTTCACGAGAAAACGACGAGACAAAAGACTGAAACGGGACGGACAACAAAACCGTCTGGCTTCGTCGGGGGGCCGGGTTACGGGGGTGTTTAACTGGAGGCACCATGTGGGAACGATAATGACCATCTTGGATTCAAACGAAGAGGCATTCATCTCCAACCGGCGGTCTGCCTGGCAAAAAAATCCTAATCCCCTTAACACCCGCAAGAAAAGGGGGGTGGGGGAGGGGGGTAAAAATGGCACTTTGAAGGCCACGCATGGGGATAAGACAAAAGACGGCCGCTTCTCATGACCATTTAACAAACCGGCGGAACTCCCTCCATCTGCTCTGGGCCGTTAAGACCCTCTCTTTCCCCAACATGCAGCTTTTAACTGCTTCTCCCGCCCCCGTTTTACGCTCCTTCAATCACACTAATACCTTTTCCCAAGTGATGAATCATTTCAGTCTTTCTTTTATTTCTTCGATCTATCATCGCTGGAAGTCCGGTCTGGTCTTGTCTGCCTACCCCCGCCCCCACCTCGCTTTCAAAGCCCCGATGCGCCAACTGTCCTCCTCGACGACTCGGCGCTTCTTCGTCCCCGCTCCTCCCTCTATCGGGAAGAAGGATGGCGAAGGTTAAATGGGCAATTTTAACCCCGTGACTCTTGACCCATCGCCCCGATCCTAATTACCGGTGTCAAAATCGAATGACGACCATCTCAATCTCGCCCCGCTCGGTGGTGGTAAACAACACTCGAACCGGACTTCAAAACAGGCAAACAGAAACGCAGCTCGATGTCGGAACCCTGGAAGAGGATTGCAACTCTCACCCCGAGGCCCAGCTCAAAACCCTAAACTGAAAACCCCAACCTTGGCTTGAAGACCTCATTTGAAATCCCGCATCCCAGGTTTAAAACTCATTTGAAATCGGAACCCAAAATTGAAACAGTACCTTGAAACTGACTCCCTTTTTGGAAACCCAACCCGGCCTTAAAAAAAAAAAAAAAAAAGCCCTACTTTGAAACACCGAGCCTGTCTTCCAACCCTAACTTGAAACCCTAGTTCGGCGCCCCAATTTGAAACCCTAAGCCTTGTGTTGCACCCTGCAAAAAGCATCAAAGGTAGCCACGCGCAAACAAAACTGAGAAGTAATAAACCGAAACAAAGAAACAACAACGCTTAAAGACAAAAGATTGAAAACACCCAATAAAAGCCGAGGGAGGCCAGAGGGTGAAGACGACGAACTTCTAGCCTTGCGCTAAATCTGATTATGTGTCAGAAGCGAGGCCGCCGAGCAAAGCTAAGTGACCCGATGGATGAGTAAGTGGATAAATAAAGGAGTGAAGATTGCAGTGGCCGCCTGCCACGAGCGCCACATGATTTGTTTACACAAGCCGCGGCGCTGCCACGGGCTTCGTTTCAACACTCGGCACAAATGACTGTACGTTCATGCGAGTTCTGCGTCGGCTGGCTAATTACACTTCAGTGAGCGCTCGGCGACCGGAGTGGAAGACGAGGTGAGTCACCGGGGACGAGGACGGAGATGCCAGCCTGCGGTCTCTCACCTGAAAGCCTCTCAAGTTTAGAGAGAGGTGAATGGGCTCTTTGGAGTGGGGGTGGGGGGTGGTGGGGTCGGGGGGGCAAACTGGGGTCATTACAGACCCTGCCAAATGGAATTTCTTAAACACGTGGTCCAATCCTGTGGCCATCCAGTCTCCAGGGCCACCGCTGGGGTGCAAGGGCCTGTGGCAATGGCAGCTCCGCATGAAACTATTCACGTGGTGGAGCTCTCTGCCCCAACCCTCGCCCTCTGACCCAACTCCAACCCGAAACAATAAGAGGAGTGAATCACTTTGAACAAACGTCCCTCGCGGGTTTCAGACTGTACTTTGATCTAGACTTGAAATTCACCTCTCACCCAATCTCTTAAAGAGGATGGCCGGTGGTAACTGTCCCAAAACCAAATGCGGGCCTTCCGGTTTCAAAGTGCACCACAGCCCTAAGCATGTCCCTCAAACGCTGAAACCCGAAACCCGAACACCAACACTTACTGACTGACTGAACTGCTTTGAAGAAACGTGTCTTCCAGATTCCAGATTGCCCATTGGCTCGAACCCTCACCAAAACCCTCTCATCAATAGCCCTCCCCTAATCTCAAACTGGAGAGAGCCACTTTGAAGAAATGTGGCTAATAGCTTCTAAACGGTACCAGGGCTCTAACCCTAATCCTTACCCTTAAGCATATTCCCCAAGAAGGGGGGCAAAAAGGGCCCAAATGTGGCATAGAGAAGGGGCAATATAGATGCCACGCATGCTGGCTATTTATTTTTCCTTCCCAGAGGCTTCCGTCGTCCCATCCCGTCGCCGCAGATTTCTCCGCGGCCACCGCTGGGGTAACCGGATCGCACCGTGTCGGCTCTAACGAGCAGCTTTGCCAGAGCTCCTCCGGTCCTGGTCCGCTCTGCATGCCAACAAACACAAGGAGCTCTCCTTCTGCAGCAGGCCTTGCAAGAGAAGCTGGCAAAACAAATAGTCCCTGCGCACAAGGTCCGGCCGGCGGGCCCTGTCGTTTGTTGAAAGCCAGATGAGGGAAAAATGAAAACAAGTACGGATGATTGCCCCTCCTTCCCAAGACATTATTAAGGGTTGCGTTACCATTAATCGAACTGCGGTCTCGTCGTAATGTGCGGGTTGCCGCACTTTTTCTCATTAGCTTTACGCTAGCATAACTTCAAGGATAATAGCGTCTGCTTGAAAATGTGCTCCGAAAGATAGAAGCTCCCCATCATGTCATTCAAGGGGGCAGTGCGAGACAGAAGAGGAAAAAAAGAAAAGTTACAATACTCTGTCAAGGGGAAGAGGGCGCTTCTTGAGCAGGATAAAAGCTTGCGGTTATATAAACCCCCTTCTAAATGTGTGCGGACAGTTTGGCGGCTAAACAAAAGCTCGTGTTGGTTGATACCAGATGCGGCGGACACGACTGTCGGGGGCGAAGGCGAGGGTAGCATGGGAGCACTTGGGCAAACTGGTTAACGATTGCAGGAATGAAGCAATCTAAGGTCTCGTGTGTTTATTTGGACCACTTTAGACAAATCCACCTTGTGTGTTCTCCTTCCCCTGTGGCCCTTACCCAAACCCTCACTTTGTAAACCAAACATGGAAGTGCGTGTCGTCGATAACGTGCAAAGGTGATGACATGTCGTTGCGTCAGCGTCGCGCAGAGTCTGTTTGGGGCTTTTCGCCGGGTCTGGACACGCAGCGAGCGGAGGAATCCGTCTCACAGCATAATATTCAAATAACAATTAGCCCTGACGCACTCGGGCAAACATTTCGGGAATGCATTGTAGCTTCGGCTCCTCGCTCAGCCAAGTCAAGGAACAGGATTTCAAATGACAAAGCGGTCGTCTTCCTTCGCCAGGTGCCGGCCGCGTTCAGAGCTTTACCTTGAGTCACAAAACAAGTGCAAACTCCAAGAATAGCGCAGGGGCGCGTACACTCCGGGGAATTCCAAACAACATCCGGGTAGTTGCCGGGTTTTATTCGGATTGTAAAATGCCAAGTCTGACGTGTTCCCATATCACCTTGCAGGATACTCAGCATGAGGGCACGCTGGCCAATAGAATAACTGGCAGGGACACCGCACGATCAAACCGCTGCAAAATACAAATTGAACACGTACGTAGAAAGACGGAGTTCCGCGTGAATATGCATGTGATATTCTACATGCAATCCTTTAATTTAGCCCCCCCTGTTCACGTTCATTTATCAGAAACAGCAAAAATGTCCCTGGGCCCGTTGAACGAGCCATAAGTGCCAGAAACTAAAAAACAACCCCCAAAAATAAGTAAGGTGTCATTGTTTTACTTGAAATAGAACAATCGAACCCATCCAAACTGGAAGAGTAAGATTCCAACTCACTGCTTGACATTTTTTTGGTTTTATAACAGTTTCGTAAAGTGTTTATGCTTCAAATTCAAAGTTTACAAATGAGTGGCCAATCAAAAGATTGCGTCGTTGGTGCCACTGGCCAAGACCTGATCCAGAATCCACACGCAAGTGCCATCATGCTCCCCAAAAATACACTCGATGTCAGCCACGCACGTGCAAAGAGCAAAATCTGTCAGACGCTGGAAGACGAAGAAGGCTTCACACGCTCACGCAAACACACACTGCGGCGCACAAAAGACACGGGCTGTCAGCAAGTAAGGAACGTCGAAGAAAAAGATGGGGACGGCCCTCCAAGACTTGCTGCATCAACCCGTGCCAATCGTTACAAAAAGGCGATGCTGAATGATGGCGTTTACTCAAAGTCATTTCCAGCCTCTGATGTCATCAAATGCATCTGGAGAGAAATTGCAAGCGAGGCTTCTGGTTTGATGAGAGGAAGATTGTTTTTGACAAGTGTTAATCGCCTTCCGAGTGCCCTGTGGCGAACCCAAAATCGAGACGTGAAAACTCCATGCTAGATACAGACGGGCCGGGGAACCACGAGGGCCCTCATGAGCTCTTATCAGGCTACAGTCTAGCAAATTGGACACTGCCTTGATCACTTCCCTTCCTCTCCGAGTGTGGAAGCGGGGGAGGAATGCCAAAAAAGACAAGGACGGGGAGGGCATTGAGAATCATACCTACACTGACTACACTGGATCTGCCAAAAAAACGGAGGATTTATTTAAATGAGTTAAGGTGGTCCCAAAACTGGGAGTAAAACCACATTTCCAAGCAATGCTTTCAATTTGCTTTCAATTTAGTGCCCAAAACTCCAACACCTAAGCAAGAAATGTGGTTTATAAGTTGGAGACTGTAGCATGGCCCTAACCCGAACGCCAACAAAACTCGACTGAATCCTGAACCCTAACCTCGTGACCTTGACCAAACTGACCCACTCTTCATAAGAAGAGCTTATAGTTTCTAAACGCTACAAATGGCCTCAACCCAATCCGAAGTGGACAAAAACCTGACCGCCCAACTCCAACTCTGACACCCGCGCCACTTTGAAGAACCGTGTTTTATGACTTGGAAACTGCACGGTGGCCCTACCTGGCCCTGCCATACCTGAAGCTCCCAACCCTAATCAAATTGGACTGAACCACGATGAAGGAACTTCTAAGTTCCAAACAGTACCATAGCGTTGCGATTTCCCCAACTCCAACACTGCACCGTAACCAAGAGAAACAAGGCTTGAATTAAAGCCCGACATGAAAATACTGCATATTTTTCAGGCTGTAATGGAGCAGGACGCAAGGACCGCCACCTCGAGTCTGACAACGGGGACGAACCAGCTGTTGAGGGCGGAAGGACCACCGCAAATATGTTCTCCACGTGACGCGGCACAACTCCGTCCTCCATATGGATCTGCGGGAGGACTTGCTTCCTGCTCTCTCTCTCTCTCTCTCTGCAGAGCGACTCATCAAACTTCTCATCTGCTCCTCCCTGACATTGTCCATCTGGTACCAAGTAACTCGCCTTGAAGGAGCGCTAGCATTCCGGATAACCTCACGTGGCATCCGCTGCGAATGTTCTCAAAAGTGCCAGATCAGCTCCATTGACTTGATTTCACCGGGTCTTTAACTTCCCGGCTCGTCTTCCCTCTGCGCTACTGCAGGATCCCAGATGGGCTTAAACACACACTGACGTGTGTCCACCGAACAAACATTAACTCCTCATCCGGGGGGGATTGGAGTGGGATTCTTTGGAAAGTAAGTAATTGGCGAGGCAATAGAACATGGCCGGGGATATCCTATTAGCGGCATTAGTTCTTAAAACTCTTTGCCCTCTTCAGCCTGTTTGCTAAATGTCATCAAGAAGTGTAATGGAGCCAGCGGTTGCACACACCGGTTGTATTTTAAGGCGCATTTAAGATGGATGTTCACTTACCTATAGAGGCCCAAGAGCATCGTTGATTGGGGAGAAGGTGTCAATGACGGACATAGTGGGAAAAAATTGAGAAACATGACGTTAAAAAGGGAAAACGGCAACAAATCTTCAATGACATATTCTTCCGAAAAGATTTAATCAACGTTACTGCAACGATCGTATTCCCAGGTGCGCATTCTGTGCAGCGCTGACTCCTCTGCCTCTGACATCTGCTAATCCGCTCGACCCCTGACCTCCCGAGGAAAAGCACTCTCTCAACCTTGACTGTTTTCCATTCTTTATCCCGCCGAGCTGCGCGCCCGGCGGGTCCCTATTAGCCCCGATCGCTTCCTTTATCCGCATCCAAGAGAAACAATTTGACATGCACTCGCGGGCTCAACGCAACCGCGCTACAAAAGCTGAGAGGTGTTATGCGACCGTGGAGGGATCAGGGATAGACGACCCGACGGTTGGGTTTGGGTCTTTGCGGCAGTTCTACACGTCATCGCAAGCCAGTCGCTCCCATATGGAGACGACTTTTTCCAGATGACGTTTGTACCGCGTGTTCGCTTGGACCCAGTTGGCGATGTCGACACATCATGCCACCTGCTCGGAGACCAATGCCAGGCTATTTCTATACGCATGAACATATGGCGCGTCTAGACTGCATCTTTTAGTGGCCGGGAATGCAAAACAAAAAAAAAATAAAGAAATGTCCACCGAGCCCCAAAACCATTGCATCTCAAAAGGCGCAACGCCGTTCTTCCATTTCGCTCTGACGTCGTCATCCGTTACCCGACCGCCGAGGCCGTTCCTGTACGATTATGAGAACATAATAAGGCGTCGCTCTCTCCATTAAGAGCGACATGAAAAGCCGAGGTGGGAATCAAATTGTTCCTGCCAACTCAGTGGGCTGCGTAAGCCCTTTGACACCGCATGTCGGAAAACATGATTCGAAACAGCAGCATTGCTCCACGGAGGCTCGCAGATTAATCAGGGCTGTATTGCGCTCAGTGTTGTGTTTGGCTTTATTTTTGTTTTTACACTCTGTCTGGTATCATGCAGATATAGTCTTCTCAAACAGATTGCAGTTTGACCGAGCGGGGAGGTCCTTAAATCTTCTCAGTCTCTCAGGTGCGTCATCGGTAGCGAACTAAGCTTACTTGGACGGCAGCAGAGCATGATGCTGATGATGTCGGATCGCGTTCCATTGACCGGCGTCTTTTGAGTTACAGGTCACAACAAAAAGCACAAGCAAGCGCGAGGTACGCCCATCCGAAAAGGGCACGTGCTCGCAGCGGCTAGGCCGGGGGTCGGCAACACGCGGCTCCGGAGTCGCATGCGGCTCTTTCAGCGACATCTAGTGGCTCCGTGGAGCTTTATAAAAAAATGTTTGAAAGTGGAAAAAGATTTTGATAGTAGGCTAATAGAGCTCAAATAGATACAGATACATGTTGCAGCTCCGAAAAAGGAGAGCTGTGGTGTCGGTTTTTTAAAACGTACATTTTATTTATGCTTTTCACAGTCTCGACAAACACAGACACGTCTGCGTCCGACTCCGTGCCTTCTCTCCTCTCGTTCGACTTGAGAGGCGTTCAAAGATAGCCTCAGAAAAACGGAAATTAATGATCACTTCACTGACACTAAGAAAAGCGAAAATGAAGAACCAAAACAAAAAGATCAAGCGAGGAAATTACAAAATACATTCTGTAGGGATGTTTGTGAACACACATTTAAGGAATGAATAACAAACAATTCTGAGACAGTCCAGTCTCCTACATACATACAGCAAGCGTTTCCTTCATCGTAAGTCTTACAGAAGGCTTTTATTTTTTTGCGGCTCCAGACATATTTGTTTTTTTTTTTTTTTGTCCTATATGGCTCTTTCATTTTGGGTGGCCGACCCTGGGCTAGGCAAAAGGCTACGACCCTCCGTCTGCAACTTCTCCTCTCCCGAAGTACTGACCTGCCTTCTTAGCGATGAATTAACTGATTAAGACATTCGATTCACCACTTCCCGTAACAAGAATAGTCAGGCTATGTACGGCATACTCTGAGCAACGTTGCTCATGTATTTTCCATCCGATCCCATCTGACGTTCCACTGCGGCAGCGATGCCACGACCACACTTTGGCCATAATGCTGGTTTTCTACCCCCGAAAAAGACGAGACGCAAAGAGAGAGTGGAAACGGCGCCACCCTCATCTCATTTCAGGCGTCTCTCCCCTCGGGCGGGCTGCTCGAGCTGAAGCGAAGACGAGGCGGAGCGCTGTGGGGAAGTGGATTTGCGTGGAAAATATCCGAGAGGACGCTGGCCTCATCTCACTCAGGACAGCGAGAACCCTTAAGTAAGGATAAGCAATCCACGACGGTAGCCACGCCCCCAAGGGCAGCCACCATCCTGGACAGCGCCACTGCCTGCTTTTGCCCGAGAGTGGGAAGCTTATGTGTTGAGTCGATTGCGGTTAATTGCTGCAATTGTGACCTTGCGCAGGTAGCGGGAGGGATTTTATTTGGACAAAAAAACGAATAACAAAAAGCACTTGCACAAAAGGCAAGAGAGGAAAACAAGAATACAAACGAAAAACAATGTATCAACTACACGCAAGAAAAAGCCAAATCACAAAGCAAAGCCATACTTACACAATAAATGGGTTCAAAAGCGAAAACGACAAGATCTATAGCAAGAATGGTCTGTGAGCAAGGAAGCAGAAAGGCATCAACAAGACTCCGACAACAGGCGACAGCCGATGGCTCCTTAAATACAAAGTCTCTAGATGAATTGATTGGCAGCAGGTGTGCAAGCGGAAAGCCCGCCCAGGCTGCCACCTGCTGGCCAGGCCAAACACAGGACGTGACAGGATCTCGAAAAAAAAGATGCCGATTTGTTCTAAGGACATGTTCCCCCCGCCCCAAATCCGCCTCTGCGACGCGTGCTTATTTTGGGTCTTTTCTCAGTCATTAAATGAGAACCCATGATGTCTTTGCTGTTATTTTTACGCCAGGCATCCCAGCCAGGGCGCGACCAACCGAGGGGGGAGACCACAGCGAAGCAACTCGCTCGCTCTGCTGGCGGTTCCTCTGGCGAGGGACAGCTAACGCAAATACAGCTCGGCCACCCTCCTTTCCACCCTTGACTTGACTGGGGCAACACGACGGCGAGTCATTGGCTCCGCCAGCCCACGTTGGACGCCGACCATTCGTGTCACGCTGTCATTTTCCACAATGAAGAAAGCAGGCCGGCGCTCCCCATCTTTTTGCTCCTTCTGCTCCACATCTGCTTCTGTGCGGGTTATTAGCGCGCGCTTAAAAATACATGTCCAAAAATAAGGCATCTGCACATGATCAAAGTCTCTCTGCTGTGGTTAAAACAAAGCCGAGAGAGATCCAAGGCAAGCGAGAGGCACACAAAAATGTTTATCCTGAAGGGAGAAAGAGAGAAGGAGGAGGCAGAAAACTGACAGTACATAAAACCATTAAAAAAAAATGCCATAGTTAGTCAAAGCAAAAAAGCGGAAAATCGAGTATTTACATGCACGTCATTAAGTGGGAATAAGGGAAATGTGAGGGTGCCCGGTGCTCATTTGTTTGCTTTATGACTCCCTGCCTCGGTCTCCTCTGGCAATAATAGAACACATTTAGCATGTTAACGCTCGCCTAAACACACACCCGCCGCCGCGCAAAGGTCAAAGGTGAGCGTCTGCATAATGAGGATGAGCTCGTCAATAAAACCCGCTGCAGTTCATATCTGCCTTTTGCTGCTCGATCTTTTTTTTTTTTTTTTTAATCCCTGGGCCATACTATTAAAGTGCGTGAAGATAACACGAAGCAGTCGATGTTGGAATGAGCCATCGACAGACAGTCCATCTTAAACATTTTTTAAAATGATGTTTCTCATGAATAAAAGTCGATCCCCACGTTAAGGTGTGTGAAGAAATGTAAGAGGGCTCATGGGCACAGGACTCACTTTTGTTTGTGATACTGGACATATGAACACTGAAACCAAACTATGACTTAACTTTGAATACCACTGAATATACAGCCAGTATTCAGCTCGGGGGGGGGAACAGGAGACCAAAAAATTGAAAATGATAAAAATGTCCTAACTGAAAAGAATATTTTTTTTGTTGCATGTTGTGATGGGGCAGCCTGGTAGTCCAGTGGTTAGCACTTCACAGTGCGGAGGTACCGGGTTCGATTCCCTGTGTGGAGTTTGCATGTTCTCCCCGGGCTTGCGTGGGTTTTCTCCGGGTACTCCGGTTTCCTCCCACATTCCAAAAACATGCATTGCAGGCTGATTGAGCACTCTAAATTGTCCCTAGGTGTGATTGTGGGCGCGGATGGTTGTTCGTCTCTGTGTGCCCTGCGATTGGCTGGCAACCGATTCGGGGTGTCCCCCACCTTCTGCCCGAAGACAGCTGGGATAGGCTCCAGCCCCCCCCGCGACCCTAGTGAGGATCAAGCGGTTCGGAAAATGTATGCACCGTATGTATATGTTGTGATGTCAAAGCTCAAATATCCATCCATCCATTTTCTGCTCCACTTCCCCTGCGGAGGGTCGCGGGCACGCTGGAGCCTGTCCCAGCCGCAGTCGTCAGGGTACACCTTGAACTTGGTCGCCATGCGCGCTCACAATCACACCAGGGACCATTGAAACCTGCCACGCAAGTTTTGGGAACGTGGGAGGTAACTTGGGAGGAAAGCCACGCAGGCACGGGGAGAACATGCAAACTCCACAGCCTGAATCCAAGCCCTGCACCTCAACTCAACGTGTTTCGATCTGCCTATAAAAAAAGGAGCGCGCATACACATTTACAAGTACAGTGGTGACACGCAACATGTCGTGTGGTATTGCGACGCAGTCCTCGCTAAAACGGGACAGCATCAAGCGGTGACGGCCCGCCCGCCCGCAACATGTGGCCGCAATTATAGAGGGCTACCTGGCCTGCTGGACGCGCCCACGCTTGAGGAGGGGCCTCATGACTTCCACCGGCATCCACTCGGCCGTGAGCCGCAGTCAAGGGCCAAGCCGTGAGCACTTTGCGGAACTGAAGCCCAACCGCGGGAAGGAGGATGGGGGGGGCGTTACAGTGAATCTGCTGTTTGGAGAGGCAATTGGACTCAAAGAGGGCAGGGCTGCGCTTCAAGAGGACCGATTCAGCAAGCATCTGCTGCCAGGATGCCAAAGCAGACCGGGTGAAGCTCCGCCGCGGCAGACGACCCACTTGACTAACTCGCAGATCCAAACGCGACATTGAACGGAAGCGGGCGCCGTCTAAAAATAGCCGCCTTCCAGGAGGGGAAACGGCCCGATTATTTGCCGCGATTGGCTTCTTTTTCCGCAGCGGAAGCCTTTTGCTTGGCTGTGGCACAAAAAGCTCCAGCTGCGCCTTTGCCACCATATGCATGAAAAAGGCCCATCAAAGAACAGATTTCTTTCATTCCAGGCAATTTCCCTAATCCCTGATGAGCTGTAGGGGAGAGGAAAACGTCAGAGACGCATGGTGGGGGGGAAGCAGGTGGTGCACAGAGGAGAATTTTCTGTTTGCTGCCTGCGCATCTGTGAGCGGGCGCCGCTTTATCTCGATGCATTATTTTGGAGCATTTGTGAGTTTTGTTTTGTTTTTTTTTCTCCAAAAGATATGTTTGCTCCAGGAGAAACATCTCCAAAGTCTGAAAGTACAACCGTAGGATTTGATTGTCAGTCCGGTCAAGGTACGGCACAGAAAAATGTGATGTGACGGCAAATGGGACTTGAGGTTGTCTCGGCGGTGTGAAAGAAAATGTCACGAAGCTTTTTTGCAAACATTTGGATTTGACCTGCTTGCTCCAGGCCAAGCAGAAGCCAGGAGAACGCAACCCAAAGTCTGTCATCCAGGTCCAAAAGTTAAAAAAGATCCAAATGACTTTCTTCGAGGTTGTCAAAGACATCTCTGAGCCACATAACAAAAAAAAAAATAGATTCAATGTCGACAACCACCACCACTAAATCAAGGTGCCATTCAGCTTCTACGGAGACTCACCAATATGTTCATCCAGACGTCTAACTCACCCCTGATCTGAAAAATGCTGCAACCCCATGCCCCGCTCCCCCCCCCCAATAAAGCTCCTTATCCCCTCAAACAAATGCAACAAAAACACAAGCTAGCATCCAGTTGAAGAACTGCCCTGGTTTGTTGGAGAAAAATGACAGGTGATGTTCTGACGACTGGTGGTGGCTGGTAGGGGGAAAGGGGAGGGGGGGAAGAGGGGCAGTCCGTTCAATTCCCCCCCACACCACCACCAGCGGGCCCCTGACAGCTCTGAGATGTGAGTGGCAATAACGAGGCGCAGTGGCGGACTCCACCGTGTCAGCGTTTTCGTTGCCTTTGCACTCTGATAAACCTCAGCGCTCTGGAGTGAGGCGAGGAAGGGCAGAGAACAGAGGGAGGGACGATGAGAGGGGGGCGGTGGGGGGGGGGGCGCCAAGGGAGAACTTGTTTTTTTTTTTGCAAGCGGCGTTGCAGGGCAATCTGTGCAACACTCATCTTTGATGTTGTGATGGTAAATGTTTGGGGGAGGGTTGTGTTTTCTCTTTCTCCAAGGTCAGCTGCGTGTGGCTTCCACACTCAAATTGCAGCAGGGACGCTTCTTGTTTCAAGCCCCGAATCCGACGGGAGGGTTCAGTCCAAGACATTCGCATTTGCTTCAGAATCAGGCCCTTTTCAGGTGGGACTTGGCATCATTCTTCCAACGCTCCAACCCCTGGCTTCTCATAATTGCCTGTGGGGGTGAATGCTGCTCTGTCAACCAGGTCCCTTGTGACTGTCAGGGGACCAGGGATGCAGCTTTGGTTTATAAGCGCGATAGGAAGGCAACGAGGGCTTGATTGCACGTTGACAAATAAGCTTGGCACAGCGGCTGGACAGTTAGGGTGGCAAACGAAATGGGGAGCACGTTCAAATTCCACCCGCATGTTCATGTGGGGCTTTTCTGCCGGTGCTTCGGCTTCCTCACCTTTCCCACCAAAAAGGCAGTTGAGGTTAATCGAAGACTCAAAATTGTCCACGGCGGCATGAGTGGGTGACGAGTTAGACGCTCGCCCAAAGTCAAGCCCGGATGAGCTCCAGCTCACCGGTGACCCGGACGAGGACAAAGGGAAGAGAAAATGCACGGACGGCGCCGTTGGCTAAAGCAACACGGGGGTCAGCTCAGAGTGCGGCGGATGCAGTAAACCAAATGGATGAGACCAGAGCAATTGAATACAGAGCTGCTCCTCTTCCACGCACGCTACAAGGGAGTTTCCATTACTTTTTGGCAAACCATCTTGGCACCCACAATAAATAGAGAGGAGGGAGCTAGTGAGGAGGAAAGGGGGGGGGGAATGAGAAATGGCGAACTTCCAAGTCTCGTATCCTTCTCTTTATCTGAACCCTGCCCTCACACTGCGCCTGGCTGCCCGCCAGCGAGACTGATTTATTATTCCGGCATACTGGTTGCATCCTCTCGCTGGCGTCTGCGCAGCTATATTGCCTTCTGTGCTTCTGTTTCATGTCGCATGCCTCCCACAGAATTTGCCTCTGCTTTTTACACCAGCCAATCTTCTCTCGACGTGTAAAAACCAAGTCATCAAACGAATAGGACAGATGTGTTGAAACAAAGTAAAGGTCAAAAGGTAACCATGCTGCCAACTTTCATTTTCTTTGCATGAAATGTCCAGACGGTTGAAGCTCATAGCGCCACCTATGGCTTTCTTTGGGGTGAAAAGGCCGCAATGGCATTTGAGGGAGAGCTTTGAGTATTGTTGTAAAAACGCAATACCGAAGTGTTCAGTAAACCTGGAAATGATGGTTTTCTTCTCTTGGCGAAAGCTTCTGTACATTTGATGACCTGTACTGTGCAAAGTCGTCACATTATGCAAAGGCAGTCCAGATTGCAACATATTAAGAAACCGAGGCAGGCGCCATTCGTACATCTGCAATGGAAAAGTGGCATGAGTTTGTCATTGCGCCACCTGGGGGGGTTGCGTAACTGCAAATTGTTTGCATCCTAGGACAGTGGCTTTCAAAAACAAAGGCAAAAGATGGATGCGCTCCGGACTGACCGGCGGGTGTTTCCCCATCGCTTCCAACCCTCCCGTCAGAGGCTCCGAGATGAGGCGTCAGGCTGGCAATGAGCAAGCAGGTGAAAGGGAATTGTGGAATCGACGCATCACAGTCGCGAGCTGCGGCTTGAGGAAAGATAAATCTCCAGCCGGATGACAGACTGGAATTGCCACAAATGGCAACCAGTTTGACTCCAGTCTCGACCACATGACATCGGCCACCGAACCCGCCCTCCATTGTTCTTATCACATTTTGTTTTTTTCCAGCCAGCCCGACTGACATCCAGGCGCAGGCCACCCTGACCTCGTCAGCCTTGGAACTAATGCGCTGGAACAGGACATCTAATGGCGGTGGCTCATATCAAAGGCAAGCCCACCGCCTTGCGACGGCGGGGAAAGCCCCGGGCAACGGCAGGATCGGGGGGCTCCCTCTGTGGGTGTTTGAGATCACAGAGCAATCACACGAGGGGTGCGCTAAGCCCCCACGATGACAAGAACCCAAATGAAAATGAAATCACACGCAGCTCGCGCGGTGATCAATGTGGGACACGACAGCGTGTTGATGTCCTCCAAAGAGGCTACGAGTATGGACAGATTTCCATTCAATCAGTGCAAATATGTGTTATGAGGAGAGGACCGAGTCCAAAACTCAAAGAGGGAGTCTTCTCTTCTTCTATAAGGCAAGCATAATGACCTTTTAAATCAGGCTTGACACTGGGAAGCCGGCACACGCAAGACTCTTCGACAATATCCCGAACGGCGATATTAAAACCAATGGCGGTCATTTTATTGCTTTGTTTGATGACTTGCATGATGGCACCCGTCCTCCCCCCCCCCCCCCCCTCCTTGTCATCTGATCCCGGGCAGCCATATATGCTCTTGCTTACCCCCTGGAGACCCCGCCCCCAGATTTTCCCCGGTTGCGATTGCGGCTACTGTTGCCAAGGTGCTTTTGGGTAGAAATTGAGGGCCACTTCTCGGGTACTGACTGAGCATCAAAACAGTTCGGACTGATCATGACTTTCTGCGAAGGTGAAGACAAATGAGGTTGTCAGCACTCGTGGTGCAACGTGTACAATGCGGCGCGAGGGCACACGCCAGGATGATGAGATCCCCGGCCTTGAGCCGAGCGATGAGGCAACACAACAACACAACACGTTTCCTAATTAGTGCAGCACGATGTCCTCATCATGCCACCTAATAGCCAAAGCGTGGCAGCTGCCGTACGGCCCGAGCGAAAAATGGGGAGGAGAATGAAAGAAAGGGAGCTCAATGCAAAAAGAAAAAGGCTTTCATGGCTAAAAGGCGCATGTCAGAATTGCGATTTGCGCTTCTGCTCTCAGGTGGTGTTGCACCTCGGATTGGAGGTGGCGCTAATTAGCCCACTGGGCACCGTTGGGAGGGGGAAGGGGGGCTGGGAGTTGTCTTGCAGCCACGGCGATTTCCTGCTCTAATAAATCATCCGTGCTTTGTATACACGGTCTCAACGTTCGATTGGCGAAGGCCAAATCTTTCGCCGTTCGCAATTTGAGTTTACGGCATTTGATTGGACGATGGCTGTTGTGAATAAACAGAATCGGATGCAAGACTTTTAGCAAGAATCAATGTGAGGGTCTTTGCACCGCTTTGTGCTTGGGTCTTAATAATTGGGTTGCCTTGCTTGGCTGCTGTCACTCCCACAAGTGTGTGTGTGTGTGTGTGTGTGTGTGTGTGTGTGTGTGTTGCCATAGTGAGGCTGGCACTGCTGGCGAGATATTACTCGGTGGGCAGGTAGAGGCTTGTCATCTTGCCCCAGCTTCCAACTGGTACACATATTGGAAAAAAGAAAAAGAAAAAAGGGAACCTGTGCTCAAAACACTCAAGGGAACATCTGACTCTCTCCACTTTCCTAATTTCCGGATTGGATTACGCAAGGCCGGGACACCGCGTGGACCATCGTGTGTGAGTGCGGGTGGGGGGGTTGGGAGGCCGGAGGTCAAAGCGTGTTGTCAGGAAAAAGCCGCACGCGGCTCCGCCGGTAGCCGCGCGTCTGCAAACCCGCCACTTTAGCGAAGAGAGGCACGCTGAGATTCAGATTGGAAGGCTTCAAATTATACCCAAGAGCCAGCAGCTTAGTTAGACGGGAGGGATTAACGTCGACTTCACATCAAGAGCTTTTCCGCTCGCAATATCCATACGAAAAACATGCACACACGCACATGCAATTACTTGAGTTGTCCTCAACCCCAGCGACGGGGGCGGGACGGGGAAGGCAAGCTGCCAGCCGTGTTAAGACAGTTCATAAACTCCGGAACAACACTTGGAATTGAGGCCACGCTAACCCGGGGATTCCCCCAGGACGCTGGCGCTGGCTGCTTAAAAAAAGCTCAGCAAAAGGGTACAACACGAGTCCGCACAGTAATGCATAAACAATCGAGATTTAATATTCGGGTTGATCAAGGTTAGATTATTTTTAAAAATAGATAAAAGAAGCTAAAATGCACATCGGACAAAGCAGAAAAAGCAGAATCTGTGCAAAAGCACTCTGTGGAAAAAGCCCGGTAAACATCTTGGGGATTGTCCGCTAATCAACCCCCACCACACCCGCATTTCTCCCTCTCATGTCTGAGCCACCATATTGTCATTAAGGGCCGCGGCGTCGCGGCAAACAAGAGGATCGCATCCCGGGAGGCCGGGCCATGCCGCTGTGGACCGGCCATGCGGTCCCAGCCGTTGTGTTGCTCATACGAAGGCGCAGGGGGTGGGGGACTGACAAAGTGGATGTGGACGCCTTCATGAAGCCTCCCGATAGCTTGCAGCTCATCTTGTTCAATCTGGAGTCAATGCAAATCAATCTGTTCTTGTCTTGTCCTTGTCTACATGCGCTTTGTATGTATTCGTGAAGTCGCTGATGGTCTGGTGGTCCACTCGCCCGATTTGTGGGGGTCAGTGACTGTGTGAATGTGGGCGTGGATGGTCATTTGTCTCTCTATGTGCCCTGCGACCGGCTGGAGACCAGTTCAGGGTTATAATCTGCCTTCTGCCCAAAGTCAGATAGGAGAAGCTCCAGCAGCTCCCCGCGATCCTCTTCCGGACAAGCGCTCTTGAAAATGGATGGATGGATGGGCGTATTAACGGTTAGGGGTAGCTTTCGCATGAGGAGGTCAGGTGTAGAGAAGGTTCCGGACTTAATTGAGGGTGTGGTTTATTTTATTCTGATGGTTCGTGTTGGGGGGTTCCGTAAGGGTAAGGATTCTCAGCAGAATAAAATGGACCCCCTGCCCCCGAACACATCAAGAGACCCGAAATGTTTGGGGAGGGGAATCCAACAAGAGGGGTGAGAGCAATATTTTCCCAGCCAGACACGATTGAGATTAATTGATTCCAAGATGAACAGTCTGATAACGCAACCCCCGTCTGTCTTGAACTAGTCACATGACTTTCTCTGGCTGATACTAAAAAAACTGAAGGCAGGGCAGCGCTATCATCATCATCTCCCCATGTACATGTGCGGGAGATGGTTGGCGTCTGGGTGGTCGTTAAGGGGAGGAGCTGGGGGGAAAGATGCATCCAAAAACGAGGGGGCTTTTCTGTGTAGCCCGACAGCGCCTGTCTGTCTCGGGCAGACGGACTATTGTCTGCAGAGTCCCGGGCAGCGGGTGCTCAGAGCCGTCCTTGTATGCCCGGGGTGGCCTCTTTATCCCGTATTTCCCCTCTGCGTCCTCAGCCAGGGCTTTGTACCACACATCTCCTTTTTTTCTTTCTAGACACGAGGTCATTTTTATCCGTCGGTGTCGTCAGAGGAACAAGTTGGAAAGACGGCGGAAGAAGGCTGAGTCAGAGCGTTTGGTGGATGCTACGTTCCCCAGGGACACAAAACGATGCCAAGACCAGCGCATAAATCACGGGACGAAGCCAAGACAAACAAGCGTATGACAACCTGGCTGAATCCAAAAGGGGCCGCTGAGCGTCGGCACCCACAGCCCCTCTTGGATGGCTCAGTTTGCCAACTACCAGATACTGTGAAACAAAATGATCACGGCACGTACGGCGAGGTAGGTCACTACGTGTGACCGAAGACACTGGGAGCCACTCGTCGGTCAAGCAGATTCGTGACAAAAATATGAGGATACGCCGCCGGGAAGGATCCAAATAAACAGATGCTAACCTGGATGCTGAACCTTCGAACCCGGACTTAAACATTGATGCCGTGCATTGTCCCAAAGTAGCTCAACCTGGAAAGCCAAAGTGCGCGTCCCCACATCCTATACTTTTCTCAGGCCATTAAGGAAGAATCCGTCTTTACTTGAGCCATATGGGAGCATTTTTCTGCCCCAGTGTGGTTTTCTGTCCCTGCTCTGTTCGAGCCATTAATTACATCACTACTTTAAAGACAAAGTCTATCAGGGCAATTCAGCAAACCTTTTACCGCCCCACTTAGAAGCGCTTCCAAGAACACCAAAGACGTTAAGGTGGCTCTCCTGCATCTCCCGACACCAAAAGGAAGATTTTGTTTTGGGAGAGAAAAAAACCCATCTCCACATTCCTCCCACGTAATTCCACTTTTTGAAGCGAACAAAAAGCCTCAGAGGCTGTTGACTTGAGTGTTACAAGGTTGAACGGGGCGCCTCCAATAACAACCCTCCAACGCCTGTGTTAATACCTTGAATCAGCAAAGGTCCGGGCAGGGAAGTTAGCTTATAAAATAAGACCCGGGATTATTTATGCCTTCCTATAAAAGCCCCAGTTAATTACAGCGTTTCAGGCTTATAAATTACAGATTGTGAAGCTCCTGCTATACTTAGAGCAGGAGAGGCATGGCCCTGGCTCCTCGACGAAGAGGCGGAGGAGAAGGGGGAAGAACAAGAAGAAACGTCAGCGGGGCAGGATGAGGCCTCGTCGACTGATGTGGTCCATGGCCTGGCCCTTGATCGCGGCCCCGAAACGGAGCCGTGTGGCGCGCCAGCGTTGGGCAGGAGCGGCACGGCGAGAGGCGCTATTAACACGGTCCCTCTGGAGGGCGGTGGTGGCCCTGTTGTCTCAATCAAACGTGCTTTTCTGCCACGCATCAAACTGAGTTCTTGGAATCCAGGTCAGTGGACTGACCTAACGCTTACACGCTGGTACAAAATGGACTCATTTTGATACGTGACAAAAATGAAAATACACGCAATGTCTTTCTTTGGCCCAACGTTTTGATTTCTAAGGGTTCGGGGTTGATTCTCTTTCCAAATATCCACAACACTTGATTTCTCTGCATGTTCCTTGCTCGCATCATGTCAACCTGAATCACACCGAGTTGTGTTTTGCTATTTGCCATTTTTAGCATCAAGGGAGAAAAGTAGGACTAACTAGTAGGTGGGTGGAATGCAATGACGACATATTTTCATAGCTTTGATTGCAGATTTGGTTTGTGGCTCCGTGTGATGAAGAGTTTGATGATTAAAGCTGCAAGCAGCGTTCAACGATATCTCAGCCATGCACAAATTCTCATTCAAGGCCCAATTTGCTGTCGCAAATGATTTTCTACATCGTTTCCAGAACTCCTTTTCAGAATCAGAATCAAATTTACTGGTCAAGTATGTAAAAAAAAAAATCATACTAGCAACCCACTAATGGGCAAATAGGAATGCTAGCGTCCGATCCAACTGCACTTTTTACTTAACAAGCCACATCCACCCGAATGGCTTCCAGTGCATGACCATATTGTCCATCTTATTGATCGCCTCTTGGCAGGGGCCTGGTCGGGCCGTAGCAGGCGGACAGCGGGATGGGAAAAAGGGTCAATCCCGCTCATCTCCACGCTCGCGATATGAATTATCAATGGCTTTTGGCAGGAAAAAAAAAGCCATACTGCAACATGTGCTGACCCAAAGGGCGGTCGCAATGTGTCGAGGGAGATTAACCCTCCCAACTCACACAAGCCTGCCAGAAACGCCCCAAAGCCATGCAGCGCCCCTGAGATGTCCCTGGTGTTAAAGGTCAAGCCAGTGGTCAGCTTTAATGCACTGCACAGTTTCAACTCAATCTGTGTTGATGTGAATTTTTTATGACCATGCCAGGGTGTAAGCACTTAGGACAATTCAGATTTTTGTCCCCTGATATTTTGGGAGGTTTTTCTTGGGGGGGGGGGGGGGGTTTGAGGGCGGCCAGTCCTTTCGGTCGGTTGCTGCTAGCCATCGCCGTCTTTTTTCTTCCTCAGCATGTATGTGATCAAATGTGAGAAAGGCGGGCAGCCCGTTAACGTAACAACAGGATGCCTGATACGTTGCGTGGTGGACCCCAAAAAGCAGGCAAGAGGGAGGAGCAGGGTGTACTTGAAAAATTGTATTAAAACATCGAGAAAACTATATCCAAAACAAAGTCCAAAGTATCAAACAAAAATCATGACTGAAGCAAAAACTAACCATGACCAAAACATGACTGAGAACAAACATGACAGTAGCAAACACACAAACAATGACCCGACAAGGAGTGGTCGAGCGGGAGTCCTTTGAAAGAGCTAATGACATAATGACCAACAGGTGTGCAGCTGCAGGGAAAGCCCTACAGTGCCACCTGTTGGTCACAAACTGGAACATGACAATGTGAACCACTGCCTTCTACGTGTACTGTGCTACTTTGGAGCGCCTGTGTGCAGGTCAAGGATTCCAGCTCAGGTGCTGTTTGCGAAGGTCAGGCCTGCCATTCCTCATTTGCACACATGTGGCCCAAGGCGGAGGCATAAGGTGCGATGTTGTACCCGCTCAGGCTGCTGATGCCAAGTTGAGAAAGAAAGAGAGGAGGAAAAACAAAAATACTCTGCTCTACAGGGCGTCTCCACGGGCTTAGTATAAGACTTGACTAATCCGCGGGATTCCACCTTGTTCATACCTTGCTTAAAAGCTGCCGAATGACTGAATCTGTTTCCGAGCAGTACAAACCTGACAGTTGTCAGATGCTAAGAACAAACCTAATCAACGCGGAATGGCGCTGCAATTTGTTTCTTTAAACCAAAATGATGGCATGACAAGGACTTTTTTGGGCACGGGTCCTTGAGATGGCAACAACACCACATTTCATGTTGATGAAACTGTGAAGCTTGTGTTGGGAGCTCCATTTTGGTCAATGAAGAAATCTTCATAGCAGCGCCTCCGAGTGGTCGACCTCGCTCTTGTCCAGCTCAGTCCCACAAAAAGCACCTTTGACGCCACGTTGGATGGCGCGGGTACAAAATCTGGCCAATTTGGCATCAGCCATTTTTCGTTTGGGAGCATCACAAAAAGATCTCCATTCACTGACAAGAAAAAAAAAAAGTTTTATGAATTGATGCGGTCAAGATGACCAAAACGTTGAATGATTTTCTCATCTTGCCCTTTTTTTTGCAGACGTTCAACACAAGAATCCCAAATTGGCAACAATGTGTCACTGGAGGCAACACTCAGCCTTTGACACCTTATAGCCCCCCTCCCTGGAGCTAATATGATCCCCCCAACCCCCACTTGCTCCCCCTCCATCCCACAAAGCGGCTCGAATCTTTACCCTGGCCTCGGGCTATATGGAGCCCCGGCTCATTAGGGTGTGCTGACAGGTCCAGTCGTCACCATGATCCCTCATCATTAAAGCATGTAAATCTGCCTGTCACGCCGACATACACGTATGCCATTGACGCACACGTGTGACAGGGTGGCTTGAGGGGGGGGGGGGCTTCCTATCACGTTCACGTGAGAAATTAGAGGCACTAATACCGGTGTCAGCAAGGAGGCCCCCGTTCGTGCACCTGACAAGAAAGAAACGGGCCAGGAAGCAGAATCACATGAGCTGCTGTTTTCCGACGCTCTTCCTTTCAAAGTCATTCAAGGAAAAAATTAGGCAGAGCTAAGCCCACAATAGACAACAGAATTTATATTCATACCGTGTTTACAGACCTGCTATTTAAATATGACAAAAATATTTCGTTGTGAATGTTTGAAGGTGTGGTATTTTTGAGACTGTAAGGCACTTTGGAGTAAATAGTTGAATTTTTAGAGGGAATTTAATTGACAAACATGAAGACAGAGAACAGTAGACCTCAGACTGACACCCAAAATTACTGTGTCCTCATCGTGTTGACGGCAGCGAATAAGTTCCGGGTTGGATTCAAAAAATGTGTACTAAACGCGGCGCTGCTTTGATATGAAACTTTGTGTGATTTTCATAGCGTGCGACTCAGTTCGGATATGACTCCTGAACAGCAACATCAGCAAAAAAGGTATCGGGGCAGGTCCAGAAAAAACAATAATAATAATAATAGTAATAAAGCCCCTCTTTCCTCAAAAGACTTTCCTCATTGACCAACTAAATGAAGATAAGGTGAAGATAATTGTTTCTCGTCCGAACAATAAAGGTATTTCTTGTCACTTTAGGGGCTCCGTAATACAAGCTAACAGCTAACAAAGGAAAAATGTCACCTCCAAATCTAATGTGGCTCCTGAGTCGCAAGATTGGTGCATGGCAAAAGGTGCAAGACCCCCAAAAACATGACGGAAGCCAAACGACGAGGCAAATGACGTTTGTCTTCACGTCGCTTGAAACATACATGCAGCCAACGGCAGAAGACAAAAGCCGCGAATGGAGAGGGGCAAGCATCTGCCGAGTGCTCGCCCAAGACTGCTGCATGCATAATTCACACTGGCCCTGCGCTCTCCTTTCCTGCAGCCATGTAAACGAGCCCAGATGCGGCAGATGGAGACCCGAGCGGGAAGCGGTGGAGCCTTTAAGACGGGCGAAAATACGGAACGGGACACCACGGGCGGCCGGGCCGATCTCGAGGGGCTGCGTGGGCCGGGAAGTCGGCAAACACGTTGGCCTTGTTGATTTTTAACGCGTGACAAATTGTGACGTAGTGCGGGGAAAACTTGCAGCCAAGGAAATGCCATGTCGGATGTCGTTTTTCACCCCCCGCCCCCAAATCGTTTTTGATTTCGTCTGGGTTCTCCGAGGACAAAGCCAGCACCGCGGTAACAGCGAGTTACTGTAAGCGCACATCCAGTTGAGTGAGTGGTGGGATATTCGCGAAAGACATTGAGCGATCAATCAGTTGACGACATGGAAACCCAAAATATAGAAATGCCACTCACCTGGTTGTTGGATTTTGCAGCAACACATCGGGGAGACATGAAAGACACAAAAGAACAGAGATTAGTTTCATGAAAAAATATGTCAACTCATCGAAGCCTCCTGTGACGTTGCCTGTCAAATTGTGCTGCCTAAAAGTGTAAAATTCAAGAAAAAAACATTTTTAGAATAGAAGCAAAGACAATTGACCTCTGCTGGCCCCGTTCATTTGTTCTTTTGATCAAAAAGTGAACTGTGTATCCGATGACGTTGGGTAAATAAAAATATTGGCACAAGGGGCTATAAAGAGGGGACAAACATTTTTTTTTTCCAGTATTTGCAAAACAAAATCATCGAAAGAAATCAGCTTGAACTACTTCTGCTGCCATAGGATCAAACAGAAGTGAATGGGTGACGCAATGGCGACGAGGGTTGTGGTCAAGCCAACGCCAAAAGACCCTGACACGATCCAGACTCCGGAGACCTGCCGCCTTCGATTGCGAGACGAAACAGAGACCCTTAAATAGCGGTTTTGAGACCAAGACCAAAAGTACTGGGCTCACAAAGAAGACTCGAATTTGGCGCCATCTGATGCGGCGGCAATTTCGGGATGTTGCTCACTGTAAATCCTGATGGGCTGCCTTTGGCTTGTATTGCTCGTACTGGGGATGGGGTTGGGGGTGGGGCTACAAAGGGAGTCGGAGCCTCATCGTAGTGGGGGTCTGATTCCCAATCTCACACCTGCGGGCCTTCCCTGTGTATGCCTGCAGAAGTAGCAAATGAAAATCCGCATGTGGCTACCTTCTGTTTCTTCGTCAGCGGCCAGATGTCGCCGCAAAGACCTCCTTCCGAATCATTTGGCCTCTTAAGCCTCCTGCTATGAGTTTCCTTGGTGTGCCACAATCGGCCATTTTGGGGACGTACAAAAACGAGACCACTTCAAAACCGTTTCCGCCGTTGATGTGATCCACAAATCCAGACAATAAACTGCTGAAATAATGTTGTTGCATAAGTGTGCACACCCTCTTAGATTAGGGATACAACTATGTTCAGATTTGAACTCACGTTCGCGCGTGAGTCTGCACGCGGCTGCCGCCATTTCAAGTGGTACCCAATTAATGGCGAAGATGTTTCCCATGTTCTGGTAGGCTTTCCACGACATTTTATAGCATGTTATTCACCAAATATGACGTCTTTTGGTGCTAAGCCCTTTTGTGTTTGCACTGAACAGGATGAAATGAAACAGCCAAAAACGCTGTCTTGTTGGAGCGCAAATTTGTTTTTTCCATTCACGTGTCTGACCTGACCTGCGACAAAACAGGAGGTTTCATATTGAACATCGGAGCCTGTCAAGTGGATTCAGGGTGCGTTATTTTTCCGGGTGACCCGCCGAGTGACAAATGCTGCCAGCACAGCCTCCCAACGTGGTGACCAGGCCATCAGCCATTCGCCGGCGGCATCGTCGCAACGTTACGAGCACGCCGGCATTGTTCTGTCATAATCTTGCCTGGAACCGCTAATTTTACGAGCGGCGGATAAGGCTGTAAAGTGACTTACTTGATGAAAAGATAGCGAGAGGAGAGGACTCGGGCAAACAGATAACGAGCCTCTGTTGGATGATGGCGACACAGTGGCCTTAGTGTGCGTTAAGCGCTAAATAAATACAGCCAAGGACGGCAAAGGCGGGTCGGCAGGGATGAAATTTGATAAGGACGCTGAAGTAGAGGGCCGCACGCTACCGTTAAGAGGGGCTAATGCCTGTGATGTGCTCCACTTCAACTGGCATTGCCGCCGCCGCCACTCGTCCTTGTCTTGCAATCACTTTGTTTGGTTAGCATAAGTGGAACGCTGCTGCTTTGACATTGCTTTTGGGTTTTTTTATTTTTTAAGCAGAGCAATTCAGTTCCACTTCTATGCGGGGCTACGAATCTTGACAGCAAAAAGTTGCGACATACATAGCAAAATTCAAGGTATTGTACTTGCACGAGATCTGGTCCAAGCAACCCCCGCGGTTGACCACAAGACCTTGCTTCACCTACGTTTGCAGAGCAAGGCAGAAGTAATGACCTCATAAAAAAACAAAGGGGAAAGGGGAGGAAAAAAATTGCCAAGCCTGGAACAAACGCCGGGACAGGTGGGGAGGTCACTGAGCTTTCCTTCCATGACCAAAGTCAAACAAGAGCTCCGTGTTGTTTCCATGTCGGTGCCCTGTTACGACTCGGACAGAGGAAAAAAAGACAATGTGCAAACACTCATGCACACCTTCAGCGCTCCCCCTTGTGATGCGAGACGACGGGCTCCGGGGTTGGGGGCGGCGGAGGCGGAGGGTGGGGTGGGGTGAGGCCAGTGAGGTGTGAAACCTGTGATGGGATCACCAGGAGCCGTGGCCTCTTTCATCCAATTACTCGACGATTGGGCCCGGGCCTAATCTCTTTCCCGAAAGCATCGCGGGTTGGAAGCCAAGCAGAAAACAGCAGGTCGCCCGCCGGGCCACGCGAGCCAATTCCGGGGTCACTGGAGTGTGTTCGCTCCATTGCCTTTATACATAATAATACGGAGCTTATTACACCTCAAGGAAGCACAACGGCTTGGATAGGGAAGAGAAAAATGCAGTTTGGCTGGAAGCTCTGCCCCCTTTGAGAGGCAAATTTGCTTCGCCATCGAGTGACTGTTTCAAACAATGTTTTTTTCTTCTATTTGTCAGCTTTAAATGATTAACTTCTCTGAACTGATGAAGCTTGACTCCAATCCAATAGTCTGGGTACGTTAATCTAATTTTTAAAAAGATCCATGCAGTCAGATGAGGGAATGCGCATCCGTTGGGTACATTGCATCGATCTGTTGTGGGTTCGAAGGAGCTGGGTCAAAAGGCGAAGCTCTCGATTGTCCGGTCGATCCACATTTCGACCCTCACCTTCGGGTCGTGACCGAAAGAGCGAGATCTCGGATACGAGCGGCCGAAATGAGTTGCCTCCGCAGGGTGTCCGAGCTCTCCCTCAGAGATAAGGTGAGAAGCTCGGTCATCCGGGAGGGGCTCAGAGACGAGCCGCTTCTCCTCCATGTCTCCACGAGAGGAGCCAGATGAGGTGGCTCGGGCATCTGATTTGGATGTCTCCTGGAGGTGTTCCGGGCATGTCCCACTGTCAGGAGGCACCAGGGATGACCCGGGACACGTTGGAGAGAGTCGATGTCTCCCGGCTGGCCAGGTAACGCCTTGGGATCTCCCGGGAAGAGAGAGAGGCAAGTCTGGGATTCCATTCCCCCACTGTCCATCCGTCCATCTTCAATTCTACGAAATGACTTCAGGCGAGAGGCCTGGTCCACCTTGGATTGGTTGCCATGAAGCCAAACAACCATTCACAGCTATGGACAATTTAGAATCTTCTGTGAAGCCGCCGTTGTATGTTTTGGAATTTGAGAGAAAGCCGGACCACCACCTGAAGAAAATTAATGCAAGCGCGTCCCCCTAATGACAGCAAGTGCCCATGTTCAAGGGTGGATCCAATCCAAGTCGGGTCAGCGTCGCTTTGCTTGTGCATCTGTCATCAACCATCCCATCATCTAGCTAATGTGAATTAACACCTCAAAAACAGGGCGGGATCTCCATGAGTTAATCAGGATTGAAAATGACTGATGGCTCTACAAGCACGACTAAAAATATGGAGCAGCCCACGGGCTTGCCTTTGATCCACGGACTCAAATTCAATTGATTCTAACGCTTTCAGACAGCTCCCTCGGTGTCCTTCAGATCCCAAGCAATGGTTTCATCAGGCTCTCGTCGCACGGCTCTCCCCGGAGCCATCTGCGTGGAACCCCGGCTCCACCCCCACCCCAGCGTCCAGTTTCTTGATTCCGTCCCAACAAACGAGCAAGGAGTGAGGTTGTCCTAATCAGTCTGGTGAAGTTTGAAGTACCTTTTAAGGGCCGATTCACCCAGTGAAGCATTTGTGCATTCGGTGTAGACGGCACATTCTGACCGGGAGGTCATGAACTCTTGATTTTCGAGCCGGTTTAATTGACTGTTCAACTAGATTGGCACTCGGTAGAGCGGAGACCCTCACTTTCACTCTGCCTCCTGCCCGGGGCCAAACAATCCTCACTTGGATCAGCTCGCTTGCTATTGTTCCTTATGTGTGAATCCTGTCACAAACAGCTCGCCAGCTTTCATCAAGAGTTTAGATTTATATCACCCAAACTTAATGACTGAGTTGCTTCAATCACGTACAGTGGAAGGGACTGTGCCCTGGCATGAAAAACTAAAATCCGTGCGTAACTGACACCCACCCAAAAATCGTTTCAATTGCTGACAGATTAGACAAGGCTATGGTCTGACTATATAAAGCTTGTCACTACAATTCAGCAGAGTTCTCAAGATGCCACAAGATGGCAATCATTTTAAACTAGAGAAACGAAAACACAGTTCTCAGTAAAAAACAAAAGACAGCCCCCCCACCCCCCAAAAGAAAATCCACAGATAGTCGAATTCCATGCCGTGAATGAGCAGGGCTTTACTGTGGGGGTCAACAAGGCGCACAAACAACAAAACGGCATGGACTCTTTATTCCTGGCAGAGTCCAAACGAGCGAGCCAGCCGGCCAGCCTAAATGCCATCAGCGCAACAGTTCACCCGCAAGGGCAAACACGTAGGGGTCGTTCTTACCCGGGCCATCCTGACACAAGCTCAGAGCAGCTGTTCCTCATCCTGTGGCTGACCCTCACATCTGGTGTCAAGGCTGCCAACAGGCCCGACAACAAAGCCTCCATCACCAGCCCAGCCGATAGGAGAGCCCCGCTTTTTGCGCCATCATCATTGCACCGTAGCCGAAGGGGAACGTTGACCTCCATCATTCTCGGGCTGAGCACCTGTCGGCCACGTATCCGAGGGTGCTCCCCCCACGCTCAAAGGTGAAACAATATATTTCCTTTTATGGCAGCGCTTAAGGTCTCCCGCATCACGCCTCAGACACTAAATTACTCTGCACGGCATCACCCGGGCTGCCATTAGCCCTTTTTTCAATCTGGCTGCCTTCAGCATGACGAGGCCCCGCGGCCATTGAGAATGGTAATAATGGGGTGTACTCTCCACAACATAGCCCCTCCCTCCCCCACTACCACCACCCCAATCTGATACATGCCACAATACGATTCAACATCGGTGCCGGCGTCTTTGTGCGGATTCAGCATGCGTCCCGATTGACTTCTGCGGATGGCGGACGTTGCCTTTGAGAGGTAATCCTCAAATAAGGGCACCCACCCCCACCCCCACCCCCACCCCCAGCCCTCTTTCAGTCTCTCAGCAGACGCCCTCATCCATTAGTGACAGAGAGGGGCGGACACCCTGTAAATTATAGACGAGCCCCACCGAGTGAACAAAGGCGCGTCCGTTCTGTATTCACCGGCTGCATCTGCATTCCTCTGCGGCCATTTTCCAAGAATTATGACAACATTTGCTTTCAGAGCAAAACGAAAATGCATTAACCGCTCTTGTTGAAAGGAAACATGTCGTTTAGAACAAACAGTTCCTGGGTGTCTGAAAAGCTCTCTGACGTTCTTCCCTCAAAAAATTGCCCAATACCGAGTACTGTTCTAGGCATTATAAAGACCAGAGGTGGATAAAAGGTGTTGGGACGAGGTGAGGGCAACTCAGAGTCGCATTTTACCTCTTGCGACTGTTTTTTGAAAAGTGTCTAGCAACAAAACTAGTGACTGAGTTAGTGGAGGTTCTAAAACTTGTCCAGAGCCCACATCTTGAAGGAAATGAATGGGGCTTGTGTGAAGCCAACCCTCTTTTAGACATCCTCCCGCCCCCGTCCCTAGAAGGTATAGAATGTATAGGCCACAAGGATTTGAATGCATTTTCCCTAGCGGAGGCTGAACTTTATCAGCAAGCAACCAAATGATTCCACTCAACACCACCACTCCTCCAATCCCTCGCACGACAGCGTTTGAGCAAAACCTTTGAGTACGTGTGGCTTTCCACGGATATTTTGGGGCCTGCCAAAGAAACAAATGTAACGGGAGGTTTAACCTTACAAACGAAAGACAGGGCGGTCTCTGTGCACTTTCGAAACAACGGACAGTTACGGCTGACCTGAGCGGGCCGGAAGATAGATTGGCCCGTTTGCACAAAAGCGGCGTTTCTGAGAATCATGAGTCTGAATCATCCGTTCGGGGAAAACGAATGGTGATAATTAACATGGGCCCTCACTCAGCATCCTTTCCCATTAAACTTGCATTCATGAAAGCGAGAGATATAGACGTGAAATATTCTCTGTCGCCCCATATTCTCATTTCCATACCGAGGCGATTCTTAAATGGTGCCATTAGCAATGATCCTATTTTGGCGGGGAGGGGGGCGGGGGGGGTCCAGATGATGGGATTGAGCGCTCAAGGCTCCAGATGGAGTCCGCTTCTGAATATCCGCCGGGTTTGGTCCCAGACTGTGACCAATAGATTGTCTCCAAATAGAAAAATGGAATTTAGGATGAGGCGAAAAGTGAGAAGGTTTTCAAAGGTAACCTGGCATGAAGCCTCTTTCGCCGACGCTTGGGCTTTGTCGTCTTTCTTTCCACGCTCATCCGTGAACCCCGTGACCGAGCGAGTGAAGCCGCGCGGCGAGGCCTCCCGCTCGAAATGAGATGCCTTGGCACCCTCCTATATTCCCCCAAGATGGGCTTCGCTCTAATCCTCAAACACTGTGTACGTGTTCATCCATTAGCAGCATGGCCCGCAGGCATTTCCGCCACCGGACTCCCGCAAGCCCTCCAACCTCTCCATGGAGAAAATCGGGTTAATATTATATTGGCGAGGGGAGACATTTTTTAATTATTGAAAGGCAGTCTAGCATGAAAGAGTGTTTGCGGGGCCGCCCCAGTGAATTACCTGACCCCGTCCTCGCCTTCCATCGCATCGCGGAGGCCCCCCTCCAATAACTACCTGGAGAGACGCGCCGCCTTTCCTCAGCCCCCGCCTGCATCGTAGCAAACAAAGCCAACCTGATTATTGACGGGTTTCCACATGCACGGCAAAATGCGTCGCCGAAAAACCTCGCCTTCTTGCCCTTCGTCGCGGCTCGTCCGAGTTGATTTGATGTTCACGCCCGGTCTACCTTTCACGATTAAAATGAAAAGCCGAAAATAAGGCTTGCAGAAGGCGTTTGTTTGACCCTCAATGTTCAAGGGCTGATGATGTCCCCCCCCAAATAAATAACTCAAAATGGTTTTGAATATTTAGGGGGGTGGGGGACAAGTGTGTTTTTGGACATGCCCTCAGATTGAAGGGTCATTGCCACACAATGACAAGAAGCACTTCATTGGGCGAGAGCAAAATCACCAAGAAGGACAAAGGGGACGTCGAGGCGGGAAGTAATCAGGCGCGCAAACGCCCTGATGAGCGAGCCGCATTCAAGAGAAGCAGCGTCGCCTAAGTGCGTAAAACATCCCGCTTTTTCGCCGCCCTACCCAAACAGAAGCCATCTCGTCAAGAGCGCTGATCCTCCACAAACTCCACGAGCTTCACCGCCAATGCACGTCAGCGTCGTCATGGAATACACAGTCAACCCTGCTTTCAACATACCCCGTTTACGTTTTCACCACTCTAACGTTCCGATTTCAGAGCTCCGATTTCACCCAATTCAGTTTCCATGTGCCGATTTTGCTCAACTTGCTCATGAGCAAAATGGACAGCGCGGGATTCCCCTCCGCTGCTTAGCAACGCTACCGATTGACTCGGTATGTGTTATTTTGTCCTTCTTGCCGTAACTCACGGAGGCTCGGGGACCGCGCGTCCTGAGCACGTCGTCGGAAAACATGACTGGTAAACGGAAGCGAATCTGTCGGTGAATTTTATATATATTATAAAATTGTAATAAAAATTATATTTTTTTATTATAATATATATATATATATATATATATATATATATATCTCTCTCTCTTGGCAGTCCATCGTAGTCGAAGATGACGTAGCTTCCTTCTGCTGTGGTGTGTTGGTCAGTGGTCATCTTTGCTGTCGGAGATGCCACTGTAGATGACTATGAAGCCCGATTCTGGAACCACATATCCTGCCACAGTTAGGACATGTGAAGCCTGGATCGGGAGGCTGAGGTGGAGCTGGAACAGCGTGTACAGGTTGGTGTCTCTGCTGGCGCCGCAGCACCCTTTGCTGGGTGCGGTTCTCCTCCAGGCATGTGACCCCTTTGTGGCATAAGGAACGCCAGAGTGGCGGTTAGCTGCAGCTGACTCCAGGTTGTTGGGTTGGATGTTGCACTTCTTAAGAGTCTGTTTCAGCTGGTCTTTGTACCGCAGCTTTGGACCACCAGGCTTTCTGCTGGCTGCCAGAGCTGACCATAGAGCACCTGGCGAGGCAGACGATCACCAGGCATCCGAATGGCGTGGCCGACCCAGCGGAGTTGCCTCTGGGCTAAGGTTGCCTCGATACTGATGGAGCTGGTGCGTTGGAGGATCTCAGTATGAGGAACACGGTCCTGCCAAGTGATGCCGAGGATGCGCTGGAGGCACCTGATGTTGAAAGCATCGAGTCGTCTGACATGACGTCGATCGCAACCCAGGCTTCTGACCCATAGAGCAGTGTGGACACGCACACTGCCCTGTAGACTGCCACTTTCGTTGGTGTTCTTAAGTGGTTGCTTTCGAAAACACGAGAGCGTAGCCTGCCAAAAGCATGGGAGGCTTGATTGATCCGAGCCTGGACGTCATCATCAATTTGGCAGGAGGGTGTCAGTATGCTACCGAGATAGCTGAACTGCTGGACAACCTTGAGGCGGCGCCGCTGATGTTGAAGATGGGGGGTGGAGATTTCTCTTGCGTCATGACTTCTGTTTTGTGGATGTTAATCACAAGCCCCAGTGCGCTATAAACAGAAGACATAGTGTCCAGAGCATGCTGCATGGCAGCTGGGGTATGGGCCAGGAGAGCACAATCGTCTGCGTATTGTAGCTCGTGGATGTTGCTAGTCAGGGTCTTCGTCTTGGCCTGTAGGCGTCTGATGTTAAACAGGCTCCCGTCGAGTCTGAACTGTATTTTCACACCTCCATCTTCCTGGATGGTCTTATGAAAGAGGAGTGTGGCTGCCGTCAGGAAAAGATTGAATATGACATATATATATATATATATATAGTATATATATATATATACTGTATATATATACTGTATATATATATATTCTTTTATTATAATATATAAATATATATATTATAATTATATATATATATATATATATATATTATAATTATATATATATATATAAATTGTAATTAAAAATATATTTATTATTATATATATATATATATATATATATAGATAGATAGATAGATAGATAGATAGATAGATAGATAGATATATTTTTTTCCTTTTTTTTTTTTCTTTTCTTTTCTTTTTTGAATCACCGTATCTGCGGCTCCTTTGCTGCGGCAGAAAGTGATGTCGGAGGAAAGAAAAACATATCCAGGAGCACTTTCACACCTGACGCTAATGAGGAATTGTCGAGGATTTGCATTTTGCACGGCGTAAGACCCGAGGACATCCTGCTATCAAAGCACGACTGCGTGGTTTTTCGACTCTTTGCAGCGATTCCAGCGCCATGTTGATGGCCGCGAGAGGGCATTATCCACTTTATTAATTGGCCTCCTCTTGCCGGAGGGTATGTTGACGCTTCGGCTACAAAAGAAACGCGGATATTCACAGCCCGTTAATTGATTGCGCCGATTCTTGGCTGATAAGTTATCGCGGTGCAGGCGAGGCGGGTGAGCAAATGGGCGGCGGTGGAGCTCATGGCTCAGAGGTTGTTGGGGGCGGGGAGACCAGCATGTAGCCCCTGACCCATATACTTAGACCCCTTTTGACAGAGCCGCGGGGCATGGTCGATGATGGAATATTCAGGTGGAATGAGGAGGCCAGCGGGTTGCATTGATGGAACGTTCGTGGAAAAGGATGCTGCCGCTTTATTGCAAACAGCAACTGCAAGCAAAGGAGACGGAGAAAGGGGCCCGCCCGCGCTGCAGCACAAGAAAATGTTTCGTAGTTCTTCCTCCACAGTCACTTGGGATGAGAAATGGATTAAAGGTCCCTGCAGGTGAATGAAGCTCAGCGTTCGGCTCATCTGACAAAGAGATTACGATATTGAACCCTCACCGGCGCACTCCTCCTGACTCATCAACACACAGTGGCGTCCTACGCTGGCAGCAAAGTGGGAAATGAGTGCGTTGCTGCTCTTATTTTTGTTGGGGCTTTTTTTTTTTAAGTCGCTGATACGCCAACAGCGCAGACAGCCGCGAAATAAGTGCACCCCCCCACCTTCATGCAATGGTTCAATCCAAGGCCTTCAAGCAAAAGAGGTCGTCGTGAATTATTCACAATGATCAATATTGACACAAGCTTCACATTTTATCGCACTAAATCTTTCACTACGTCGCCGACGTGGAATCGGGCCAGCCGCAATTACTGGAATTCATTCGCTTGGCCTCATTATGAAGACTTGAGCACGCAGACGCATTCACACACTTGCGTGCACACACACACGTTTTCTCTCTCTCTCTCACACACACACACACACACACACACACACACACACACACACACACACACACACACACACACACACACACACACACTTTGCATTCTTCTTGAACAAATATGTGGACTATCTCGACAACTACAGCCCAGTCGGGAGTACCAATGCCATTTTGGCTTCAGCTGCACACCCTCAAACCATTCTTGGCATTGACAAAGGTAATAATGAAGGATGGCAGTGGTATCCAAACTAGAGCCCGGGGGCCATCTGAGGCCCGTCATCCATTTTTCAGCGGCCATAACATGACATATATATATATATATATATATATATATATATATATATATATATATATATATGCGTATATATAATATTAAAAAGCCCTCCTGAGTGATTGTCTACCTTCTTGCCTCTCTGACCCTGATCCAAGCCGTTTGTAGACAGAGGATTGCCATATCATAAAGCCATGTGAGCATTAGGGGGTATGATGAGCAAATTCCACAGTTATTTCTTCTGGCGAGGTGACATCCAACCGGCCGTGTTATTCTGCCTTACCTGCTGTGAATGAATAAAGGAATAACAGCAGTGCCTTTAATGGGAGTTGACACAACGGGTGGTGGGGTGGGGTCGGGGTTGGGGGGAGAACTTGGCGTCATCGGAGACAACGCGGCAAATTAGCTGATAATTAAATTTGGACTTCATTAGGGGCAGCGCCGAGTAATAACTGGCACGGTCGGCCCTGCGTCGACGTCTCTATCGGGCCGTCGTGGTGAGGGGGGGTGCTAGTCGACAGCCAGTGGGAGAGACGGACGACGTGTTCTCGTGCAATCTTGATGACGGCCTGCAGTTTGACTTCACACAATAAAAGGAGTCATCGGGCTACAGGTGCCTGCATGCCTCGCAGCGTGAGTCTCCAGCTGCTGATGCCACGGCCCCTACCTTCATGCTCACTCATGCAGGTAATTACATCGTCCACCTGACCCCCACCCAATACTCACACACACGGCTCCACCACAGGCAACATGCTGTCACCCGCCATTGAGCGCTTCTCAAACTTTTTACAACCTAAAAAAACAAAACAAAAAAAAAAACCTCATCTGAAAACAAAAAATAACTAACTGCAGCTTTCCAAGTACCACCATGATGGCGGGAGTTGAGTGGCGGGATTTACCTTCTCTTTTCCAAATGACATTCAATCAGGAAAAAGGAAAAGTCTGTCAACTGTGAAATGACAGCTTCTCTCTTGTTTCTATAGAAGGACAGAAAGCCCGAGGGGGCGATGGCGATGGGAGGGCTCTGCGAGGATAACGTCCTGGCTGTTCGCAAACAATTTCGCTGAGGTTGATTGTGTGCGGCTGACGCCCCCTCCCACTTCACCCCCCGCCCTCGATGATGGTGGCCACCAAGGCTGTCAGAGGGTCACAACCTTCCCCTCTGAGCTCACCTCCAGGGTCAGCGGACTCCAAATGTCTTTCTTTTTATTTACTCGAGCCGACAGCTTGATGTGAGAAGCCATTATTATTGATCGCCTTCATCAAGAGTCAAAGTGAGATCGACTATTTATTGGGATGTTGCGTTGAAATGCTCTTCGGAAACATTTGATGGAAGAAGTTATTTCATGGCCCTTTCAATTTTAGCTAAATTAATGTTCTTGGTTTGCTATTTTGTTGTTTTAAATTTTTATTTTTTTAACTTATCGTCGTTTTAATTGCACAATGAAATAAGTTAGCCAGTATGCCGCCGCTTGCGCAAGAATGCTGCAACGGTCTCTCAATTGCAAACCTGAAGCATTTTGCTTTTAAGAGATTAGCCCGCCTAGCAAACGATTTATGAGATTGGGATTTTAACAATTGGAATAAAAACATATTTAAAAGATAAATCATTTCTTTCAAGCAAATACTGCACTCCATTTTCTTCCCTTGCTTTTGGATTTTAGATTTCAGTTGAGTTTAGAATGCATACCCGAACGTATTTTTTTAATGTAAACATATATATATATATATATATATATATATATATATATATATATATATATATATATATATATATATATATATATATATATATATACACATACATATATATATATATACACACACACACACACACACACACACACACACACGCACACGCACACACACATACACACACGTTCTTATGTGCCATTCTCACTCAGTCGCCAATCCAACCTGCTAGGGCTGCGTAGGCTGGAACGGACCGGACTTGGCAGGGGGATCAATTCCGGTGGAAACAGCCTTATAATGACTCGGATTAATGATGAAAAATTTGGTGTCATCCAGCCAGCTCCTGGTTATTTATCAGACGGGGGAGCGTGCGTGGAGGCTTTGCCAATAGTTGCCTCTTCGCCTGACCTGGCTGGGAGGAGGAGGAGGAAGAGGAAGAGGAAGAGGAAGAGGAAGAGGGAGAGGAAGAGGAAGAGGAGGAGGGCTGGCGGAGTGCAATTGCGGCTCCAGCTGGAGGCCGAATGGTGGCCAGGATGGATGTGCTTCCACGGAGACTGGAGCTGTTGCTCCTGCTGCTTTTTATCGAGTTGAGCCACGGTGAAAGCAGCGTGCCCAAAATGCCCCAAAATAACACTTTTGGATACAGTGAAGGCATACTGCGGTGGATTATTGTTTATTTTTTTTTTTGTATAAATTACAAAAGCTGAGAAAACAAGGGTAAACTCTCTGGGGTGGGCACTGGACCATCTCCAGGTGACTGGGAAGAGATCTTTTTGACAAGCCCGTTACGTCTCTGCCACTTCATCAAGAGACTGCAAATTTCCAGCTCGACATCATAGCAGAAATCGCACGGCAGTACCTTGCACGTGGGAGGGCGAGCTGTGTAAAAGAACTGAAAGAATTGATGTGTCACCATGTGCTGCAAGATACATCATTACCATGGCAACACGGCATCCATGGTGAAGGCGTGGCGTCCGTCAAGCTGCAAACGCAGCTTGACTCGAGTGGCAAAAAAACGGAAAAAAGAAAAGCCACAAGCGGTATGAGGGCTCATTTTCAAAAATGTGAAAGTTGAGGCGTCCATGGGTGGCGGATGGCGTCAAAGCTTGATGACCATTTTGAGGATTGATAAATCAGACAGCTGTTTCACTGACGGAAAAGCAATTGGGTGGGCGTGTCTTATCAGGAAAGTGAATCCGAAGCTGGCCATTTTGCTTTGAAGCAGCAACAAGCAGCGCCTGAGCCGAAACCCTTTTCACTCCGCACTTCATTTGTTGGATACATGTTCTTGATTGTTTGTGAGGATGATGCTGACTGAAATTTTAACTTGGCTGGAGCACGACATGAACGTTGGATTTGGTACTTTGGAGTCAACCAATCCTCCACGAAGCGTCTCCAGTTGGTCCAGAACGCTGCCGCTCGCCTCTTGACTGGCACTCGGAAGAGGAAGCACATCCCTCCTGCTCTGGCATCCCTTCGCTGACTCATTTTGGAGTTCTTTTGAAGATCCTCTGATTTGTTTTCAAATCTTGAAGCCATCACCTGACCTCTCGGAGCTCCCGCGCCCCTGCCTCAGGTCTGCGGACCAGAGAACTACACAGCGGTGCTTGTTTGAAAGGGCTCTACAAATACAGTTGAATTGAGTTGGTGATGATTTGAAGGATTTGTGGTGGTACGGGGGGGAACGTTCATCACTACTTGCAGCTTCAATTTAAGTCGCCTTCCCTGCCCCCCATTGTGTTCGTCTCTCTTGTACGCGGAGGAAGTCGGCCCCTCCTCCTCCTCATCTGACCAAGAAGACAACCTTTCCCACCCGGCAACACTGATTCCTCCGCGCCGCGCCCACTGCGTCGCTGTAAACGGCATGCGGACATGGCGCTAATGGACGCAAGGCCGCTATCTGGGAAAGTGGAGCATAAGCAGATATGGAGACCCCAAGCAGGGGTGGCGCGGAGCAATTAAGTCAGCGTGGTCGGGAGGAGCGCAGGTGTGTGAGCCGCCGATAAGGACAGCGGTGCAGCCATTACTCATCCGGCAGCCGCAACGGCAAATAGACTTCCAGCGGATGACGGCTCGGCTCTGGCAGCCCGCTTAAGCTTTTTGCCCCCCCCCGCCCTCCTCGCCCCTTTTGCCGGGGAAGAGAGTGTGTGGCGGAACAGAGTGGATAAGGGATTGATAGCAATGAAAAGCGCATTTCATCATGCCGGAATAGACATGAGGTGGCTGGGAAGGGGTCCGTATGCACCATTGGTGAGGAAGAGTGCGCAATGGTGGCTTGATTTTGTCTGGCTCGGGACCGCTTTCAGAGAAGATCAAGTGGAGTCAAGAAAGAATTCATTGTGTCAAATGAGATGAACTAACTTGACATTATCCTCCAATGGTGGGCAAGTCTTTCCCAAGGAAAATGAAACGCAAAAGTCAAACAAGAACTCGGAATCTGAAGAGAAAGGGGGTGGTGCAGGATAAGGTAGCTTGTTATTTATAGTAGCTTGGTTTTGTTTAAGTTTTTTGTTTTGACCCGCCCCCAGTTTTGAACGGCTCGGGAGTGGGCCGACGTTCCCTTCGACTCGAATCTCAAGCAAAGGTGCAACACAAATTCTGAATCCAAGGGTGAGATCAAGAGGCGTGGCGTGAGTTGATCTCAGGAGTGGGCTCAGGTTTAAGCCTTCCCCTCATGCTTCTGCATAGACTCGGGTTCGTGTCGGGATGAGGGTCAGGCTGTGGCATGCGGGCTAACGCTTGCCCTGATATCAATTTCAAGGAACATGTATGCCACAAGTCAACGATAATCCAAATGCAAACTAGAACAGTTCCAAACTCCCGAAAGGGATCGCGTATTCCCACCTAAGACTGCGGCCCTACAGACAATCAACTTCATCAACAAGATCCGGAGCTTCATCTGTAGTCACAGCCTCAACCCGCCCCCGAGCGTCTCCGTGGCCCCTTTTCGACGGTCAGCACATCGTCACCGGCCTTGGGGGTCGGGGTGGGGGAGCGAAGGACATCCTGTCCCGCCTGTCTACCCACTGGTGGCGACTCGGCGCGACAAGCAGATGCGCGGCGCTCGGCGTGTCGCGGCATGCATATGGATGCGCGGGTTCAAGCACTTGACAAGGGATTGAGACCCGCGAAGGTTTTGCCGACGCTCGGGGACGGCGGGAAAAGGGCATCTCTCGGCGGAAACAAACCCGTTGTTATCTTTGACATTTGTCTGCTTCCAGTCGGCGCGCCTCCCTTTTTCGCGTCGCTCTGTAAAGCCGCCTCGTGTCAAAATGACATGATGAATGGCTTCGGACACACTGGTAATGATCTGAAAAGGGGGAACAAAGGAGCGCCGATGTCACTCGGTAGAGCGTCCGGCGCCCCCGAGGGGAGTCATACTGGTTGCACTGAGCTGCATCGTTTTGTTTCTGCGATTGCTATGTTTTTCTTTTGTCGGAATTAGCGGCCCGGTTCATTGGAGCTCCGCTCTGGGCTCATTTCGAGTCTTCCCTGAAGAACCACGTCTTGGGATGAGGAGGGAGGAGGGAGCTGAGATTCAAACCCAGAACCTCACCACTGTGAGGCCGACCACCACGCCAACGTGCGGCCTTGTTCTTCATTGGGATGACGGCAAACCGGCTCCTGTCCCAGCCCACCTTAGGCGAGAGAAGCGGGCCGGCAGTCCATCGCAATGAGCTCTCACACTGGCAGCCAAAGACAATTGAAAGTCTGCCGGTAACTTTTTAGTTTTCTCTTTCTTTCGGTAACTTAGGAAATCAGTGCAAAGTAATGTCAAGCACACCTTAAAGGAGAGCTGTTGAGCAGCTTTTCGGGATCATCCGACTGAGGGACAAAAGGAACAAACATCAAAGGGAAAAAAACACTTCCTCTGCAGAGCCTGTTTGCGTGTTTACCCCCAAACACCCCTTCCATTGCTTCTTTTCTTCTCAATGAAAAACAGCTTAGGGATGCAGATCTCTGCGGATCTTTCTTACCCCTCACAGACACACACACACGGCGCTTGGAAAGCCCACAAAAGCTTCCCGCGGTTCAGTCACAGGCAAGGCAAAAGTCAAAACTGGGTCTTATTTGACTGCGAGCGGGCGGAGGCGGCTCCCAGGCTATAATTCACAAAGGAAAACAAATCGGGCGCAGTTCAAATATGCAAATGGGTTTATTCTTGGGCCACTTGCACAGATGACGACAAGCAGAAGCAAACAAGGAGCAGAGAGAAAAGCCGGCTGAGACCGGGACCAGGCCCCTACCCGCATCCGCCAATCGCCAGCCCGTCACCTGCTTGACGCCCCCCTCACCCCCTCCCGGTTTAATTAGCTGCCGGTAATCAAACAGCGCGCAGATTAAGGCCCCCTAAAATACTGTAGGCAGATGATAAATCCTCAGGAGAGACAAAGGCCTCGGCGAGCAAAACTAAATGCTGAAACTGTTTATTATGTTGACTTGCGGGTGAAGATTGTAAGAGAGAGTAAGGGGGGCGTCCGGGTGTTGAGGCGGGGGCTTATCGCCAGGACACCAAAAAACCCACTGGGGACCGGCGATGTGTAAATCATCAAACCAAGAGGAGGGCGGCGATAATTAGACCAAACCCACATCGCGCTGATATGAGCGCACACACACACACATAATGACCAAAGTACACCGAATAGAGTTTGCAAGCTTGCTTTTGGATGTCAAAGAAGGCTGACGGTCTGAAAATGGGGTTTGAAAACTGGGTTAGGTTTTGAAATATTGCTCGAAACAAGGATGAGTGTTTGAAATTAGCTTTTGAAGACAAGGCTCGAGTCTCTGGATTCGGGTTTCAAGTGAGTGTCTTTCAATTGCTAGCGTTAAAAAAGAGCACCCATCAGCATTCAAATGAGCATCGGAAGGAAAGGTCTGGATCTCGAATAAGGTTTCCGAACAAAGTTCAGGACGGCTTCGGGTTTCAAATATAATCGATATGTGATTGAGGGTAGGGTTTCAAGCAAGGGTTGGAAACCAACGTTTAGCTTTTCATGTTGCTTCAAACTTGGGTTCCCGTTTTTTTGAAGTGAGGTTTGAATGCAACTCTGGGCATGGTCAGAGGTTCTTTCAAATTAAGAATCCTTCATTCGAGTTCCAAATAAGGGAGGTCTTTAAATTTTGGGTTTCGAGGGAAGGCTTCAACTTAGAGCCTCAAACCTGGTTCAGGATTTCAAACGCTTCATGACAAAGCGACACTGCCAACTAGTGGCCCGGCATGCATACTTCAGCTTCTAGTTTTTACAAGGTTGTTGCTATGGAAACGTACGCTTGGACCAAACCGTACGTCAGATCCACAAACTATCTTCCCAGGAGTCAAACTTGATGAAAACCGAATGCCCGTTCAGACGGCAAAGATTTGCTTTCGGCGCCAGTAAAAGCCAAACAACTCATCACGACGGAGATGCTCCTTGGTCACGGTGAGGACACTCGCCGGTTTTTATTTTGCATGCCTTTGTAACGAGGCTTTCAGTGAATTTGTGACGCGCTCTCGGCATCTTTTGTCTGGCTCGCCGCGCCGCGCGCAGACAGGGCCCCGGAGACACGGCGGCGTAGTCAGCAAGCTTCCCCGCAGATCAAGCGGTCGCTACGGGGCGGCAACCCCCATCCTGGCCCCGTTCTCATCGGAAGCCTCCACGCAACCCCCCCGTTGAACGCACGCAAAGAAAAGACACACGGCATCACACAACATTCATCTTGCTTTGGGCTGCGTTTTCATTCCACGAGCTTCCCGACGATGACCCCAATTTTTAACTCACCCCCCCACACGCATATCCACACAAGGCGTAGCACGCAGAGGGTGATCCTGATGAAAAGCCCTTACAAATTTCAACCTGAGACCCGAATACGACTCGATGCGCAGAGGTCAATGCAAAAAAATTGAAGGCATTGATTCCCCGGGCCGGCGTGTCTGTCAGAGTCAGAAAGGTAGCGGCGCAATTGAGTGGCGGCTCTCGGGATATTGCTTGACGACCGCGGGGAATCGAATAAACCGCCAGAGTCCTTGAGATGGCCGCATAATGAAGCGTCGGGTAGCAACGGCCATCGATTGCTTACAAAAGAAATAAATCTTTGTTGACTCGTGGATCACATTTGAAGCGTTTAGGTGAAGAGACAAGGTATCAACATATATTGCATCTTGTCTCCATCCCAACCGAGGTTGCGGTTGACGGATGCCGTCGCAATTCAAAAGCTCTTTCATAGACGCCACTCAGGAGCCTTCACGGCTTCAGATTTTGGCGCTGAAAGTGATCCGTCCCTTAACCGTCACCTTCTTTTCTAGTCAAGTCAAGTCACCTTTATTTCTCGAGCCCTTCATCCCAAACAGTCTCAAAAGGCTTTATTTATGACATCCCCAGACCTGATGAAGCCCCAGGAGGGCAAAGAAAAACTCCCAAAACCCGATAGGGGAAAAAATTTGAAACGCTGAGAAGGGGCCGCAGATGGGAGAATCCCCCACTTCTACGATGAGCAGGCAGCAACGGATGCCGAGTGGGCAACATTTGACACAATACCGTACTGTACAATGTTGCTTTGAATGAGATCAAAGTCCCTTGAACAAGACAAAAACGCTGCAGGGAGAGAGGTGGGTCGCCCTCTCAACCCGGCAATGCCTTCTTGGTATTGTCTAGTTCATTTCATCGGCTTTCTGTTCAAGGTGTTCAGGCAAAGAGTTGATGACTTTAGTCACGGGCCACCAAAAAATGGAGTCTGGGTCGCAAATGGCCCCTCCGGGCCGTAGTTTGGACACCCCTGATCTAAAGTGTCTCGAGCTTCTTGACGATTAGGCAAAAAAAAAAAAAAAAGTGCTTCAACGTTCACGATTACCCCCTCGCCCCCCACACCCCCCCTCACCCCTTCTGCTTTGTGATCAATGCGTTTCGATTCCTTCGCCAGTGAGCCGCGTGGCCTGCAGCTTTGAAAACCCCGCAGCCATTTTACAGGCCCTCCATTCTGTCTGTCAGTCCTTCTGCCTTTGGGAAAGAAGGGATTTTTTTTTGTATATAAAATATCTCTGCAGGCTCTGCATCTCCTCCTCTTCCTCCGCATGTCGGCCCGCGTGTCTGTGAGGATTCATCATGCATCCTTAGGACTCGATCAAGGGGAAAACACCCTCCCTTCTTGCTCTGCCTCCTCCGGCTCCTTCTTGCTCTCATCCAACATTAATGGTTCTTGGTTTTTTAATGAGGAAGTGAGTGTCCCTGTGCAGCATGTCCGTCGAGGGCTTGCAGCGAGGGGAGGAGGGGGGGGGGGGGGTTTGGTTGCGGGGGATGGCAAAGAGATGTACTGGTCCCGAGAAAAAAAGAAAAAAACAAAACACATCCCCGAGCTCATATGAGGCTCAAATGCCAGCCTAGCAAGGGAAGGGAAGGGGGGCGGGGGGGCTGGTTTGGCCTGGAGGAGACTTCATGTGTGGGAGTGCACCATCTCAGTCAATATTGCCATGCCCTCAATCAGCCCGCAATGAGGAAAACAAGCCGACTGCGGCGTTCTGATGAGACTGGCTCGGGCGTGAAGACGAGAGAGCGCCGAATGTGCGCCGGCAAGCGGCGTGTGAGTCAAGGGGCGCGGAATGGCATCGTTTGCTGATGGACTTCCTCCATCGCTGCCGATGAAAGGACGTCTCTCTGTCGACACGTAAGACCAAAATTCACGACTTCCCGATGATGCTCGACGGCTAATCTGCAGCCAAGTGAGGCGCCGTGCCAGCGGTGAGCCCATTTGGGTCTCTCGTGCGCTTTCTGGGTCACGGCGCAGTCGCCATGTCATCCGATGGAGTATTAGGCATCCATGTTCATGCGAGCGTGGCCGTTTGTCATTACTTGGCCCGCTATCTCGGCGCCGAATCATCTCTGCGCTTGCTCACTGGCTGCGGTCTGTTTTTAATATCGCAGATTTATGTTTTTAATAAGCACTCGGTTGCTCTGCGGAGAACCACGCCGCTTTCCGCAGAGGGGCGTAGCCAAACGAAGGCGGCGGGGGCTGCACCTTGATGAGAGCGCTATTATGTTTGATTCAACTACATTACAGTTGTTCTCAAACTTTGTACGGTCAAGTCTCGCCTCCAAACATGATTTGGTCTCAGAGTACCACCGACATTAAAATAAAATACATGAAATCCTACTGGAAGCTAATGTCGCGTGACACGTAATAATAATAGTAATAATAATAATAATTTAGCAATCTTTAGTGGACGCCAGTTGATCATCGGTAAATTTCTTGAAAATACTCGTTTCCAAGAGAAATTCTGACGAAAAACTTTTTGTCAAAGGATGCGTTTCAAGCAAACACCTCAAATATCAAACAATGCTTTCCGATTAACAACCACACACAGACACACACACACACACACACACACACACACACACACACGTGGACCAAGATTAGCTCAAAGTCCCTCCTGATATGTTGTGGTCATTTATCATACTGCAATCATTACCAAAGCCGTGATACTTAATGAAGAGCTGCATGAACACATTTATTAAACATTTTTCATTAAAAAAATAATAATAATGATGAATAAATAACACCCAAAAAGCGTCATTCTGGCACAAAATGATGCGGGTTTTGAAAGCGTTATTTTGACAGTAAATCAGTTGCGGGGTTATGCTAACGTATGCTAACAACAACAATGCTAACATATGCTAACAACGAACGAGTTTTAAAAGATTCGCAAGACTAAAATAGAAAATAAACAGAATGACATGCTATTTATTTTCACCAGTGACATTTTGTATTATTTATTTGTTTGTTTTTGTCTTAAAGGCCGTCTTTGTCAGCTAAATGAAAGGACTTCATTCTGACACACATTTCGGCCAGCCTACGAGGGCATGTTGGCGTCTATAAGCCGCCTGGTTCAAAAACAAGCGCACGAAAGACACTTGTTTGATGCGCATCTCCAACGCGCCCCCGCTCCCGAACACCTCCCGGCTAAAAGCACACAGCGTGCGTTTGGAAATGATGTGCAACAAAGACACTGAGACGCTGGCTGCCAATTAAATAAAGGAAATGGCCTTCATCATTGTATGATTAATGGAGCACGCCATTAGCGCAGCATAATGCAACCTCCCAACCGACCCACCGACACTTCTTTGCTACCTGTGTGCACGCGCGTGCGGGTGCGCGTGAGTGTGTGTGTGTGTGTGTGTGTGTGTGTCCCCAGGGCGTCGTTGTCGGAGGTATTCATCTCCCCCTTCTCCCTCCCGAGTGATAATTCGGCTGTTATTCAGACAGGGATGGGACGGGGCGGCGGCTGGGCCCGTGATAAAGCACCGTGGCCTTTAGAAACTCATTTACAGACGCCATTCATCTCGTCCCCATTCAACGCCGACGAGACCTCGCGGGCACGTTGGCAGAGTTGCTAGCAAGCCGCCAGACCCACACTCAAAGACCATGTGACAATTATGTCGGGGGGGGGGGGCGGGGGGAAGAGGGTTAAAAAAAAACTGGGAGAAATGGATCGGTGCAAATACTTCTGGAGAAATGGAGTTACAAATAAAATGCTGCCGGACGGCGCGGAAGGGGGAAAAAATAAGAGACACTGATGCGGATGGATGAGCGTCCACCAAGGACAAAGGAATCAGTCAACAATGCAGGATTTATTTTTTTGTTTTGTTAAGGAAAGAGCTGAATTACTTTGCTGTTGTTAGAAAAAAAAAATGGAGAAGAAGCAAATTTGGAACGGTTCACTTCCCGCGAGCCGCATTTGAGCCAGACGGTTTTGTCACAACCGGATTCTGGCGAGGCTTTGTTGCAGCGACCGAGTGCCAACGACCAAGCTAAGTTGGACACGTCGCGTCACTTCCGCCCTATTCAGCTCATCGTTTTTGGGGACTGCGTTCCGCACGGTTCACCAAAATTTTGAGTTCAGGATGATGATGTCACCGGATTTGCTCGCTTTTGTGAAGTATTGAAGGGTTTTCGTTTGGCAAGCACAGACTCTGATGCAAATGGCTGGCGCGAGAACTGTAGCGTGCCATTTTCACCGACTACAGAATCATCGATTAGCAACTTTCTTTAGCGCATCGCATTTGGCGAGCGAAAATGTTTTTGTGCTGGTGCGCAAAAGGTGCACGACAGCAAAACGAGGTACGATACCAACTCGACGTTTGGTCATTCAAGCGAAATGGCGCCTTTCGATCTCGGAGACGCGGAGCTCAACTAAAAGGCCCGCAGCAAAAATCGCACAACTCTATTCGGAACTTTGGAGCCGGGTCCTCTTTGGATTGTGAGGTCGGTGGTGGCCAATATCGTTTGTGTGAGTTCAGCGACCGAACGCTCGCCACTCGCGGCAAACGAAATCTCTGGTCTGCGCCGCAACAAAACTTTCACGCGGATTGTGGCTGAGAGCGGACTATTCCTGAAAGAAGGATTCGGCTCTCTTTTTTTTTTTTTTTTACAGTGTGTGGAACGGCTCCAGTCGAACAGCAGGCCGGAACATCTAATGTCCTCTTGCAGGGTCCCCCGACTGCCCTTCAATGACCGGGTCACACCCCCAACACAAACACACCTCCCCAAAACATCTGTTGGCCAAAGTAAACCTTCCACCCCCTTCCGTCTCTGAAGAGCACTTTGCGACCACGCCTCTCCGCCAGCTAGTCAACCTCCACTTAGCCCAGCATCCACACTGGACTACCCCCCGCCCCAAGCAGACCACTCCAGCTGGCCACTCTCTGTCCATATGTACACTCTCCCCCCCTTTCGCCAAAGCCTCGGGATAGCCCCCCTCAAATTTGTGGGGTGGGGGAGAGACAATCTTGGCTCCACACCACAGAAGTTTCTCCGTTGGCAGACACGCCGATCGGTCTCCAACTGCCGGCGCCTGCCAATCAGCGGCCCCCTCCGACAACGTCGGGGCCCCGCTGTGCGGAGGATGGCGCCCACGAATACGGCGATGTTAATCGGCAGAGCCGGGCGCTAATTGCGCGCTGGAACGGGATCGTGTTTAATCTTTGAATCCATTAGGCGGCGGCTGCTGCCAGAGTCGGCAAATCAAGGGCGACAAACGCGTTATTGGAGCAAATGGAAACAGACAGCGCGAGCAAGGGTTTGACGCGGTGACACGGCAGATGTTACTCACACCTGGCGGCTTTCTGTGAGGGGGAGGGGGGGTTGCGGAGGGGGGCTGTGCGGGGGAGGGGCTGCCTTTCATTGAGTTCTGGCCGGACCCTTCCAAAACTCTGAGTTTAAGAAATATGCTGGTGTCATGACAAGAAGGTGAGCTTCATCTGTCAAATGAATTTTGGTCTGAATAGTTTTTTTTTTTTTTGGTGTTGATTTTTTTTCTAAGCATCCTCGGTCAAGGTGTTGACGGCGTCCGCCTCCGTTGCCACATGCAAACGGCGGGGAGTCCTCAACTTTGTTTCTCTTGCACGTCTTTCCTTTGACGAGGCTTGAAACGGTCTGCGCACATGCGGGACTAAAACGAAAAGTGATTTCTGCCCTCTTCCAGTTGCAAAGACCAAAGGACGGCACGGTCTCCACTGTGTGGCATTTCAGTGATCCCGAGAAAGCCGCCGTCCATCGCAGAGCTGCTCGACACCTTCTCGCTGAATGGTTTGTACGCGGCTCATCACGATTCCTCGTTGGCCTAAACTAACGCGTGTGTACGTTGCAGCATTAATCCTATTTCCTATTAATTACGCATCCAAATAAGCCCGGCAGTCGACGCCGTAGCGGTGCGCTGCGGCGGCAGCGGGGAACACATCCAACATCTGTTTCACATTAATGATTCCTGGTGCCGCTCCCGAGCTGCTCTAATATTCACACGAGCTAGCGGCTAGCACGCTAATTGGGATGCTTTTGCGGCGTCTTACCATGCGGCGCCAACATCGCCGGCAACGCAGAGCCCGCCTGCTCGCCTGCTTGCGCGATTTGCAACCAAAGACTCATCAAATATACACTGAAAACATTTAGTCTGTGCCCAGATCGACAGCCGCGTACGTGTGTATCGAGTTGGGAATCGGATTGTCGTGATGATGTTTCGTGGTCAACCGAAAATCACGCCTGGTAAAGCACAAAAAAAGGTCAGTGATTCAAGTCAAGTCCCCTTTATTTTGCTCGCCCTTCATCGCAAACAGTCTCAAAGGGCTTCACGTGCTCACAGTTGACAAGCAGTCACAACATCCCCGGAGACCTTAACCCCGAGGAGGGCAAGGAAGAACTCCAAAAACCCCATCTGGGAAAAACCTTGAGAAGGGGCCGCAGGTGGGAGAATCCCTCCCCCGCCCCTTCCGGGATGCCCTCCATGTTTGCCGAGCGGGCAACATGTGACACAAAATTGTACCATACAATGTTAGTTCGAATGAGATCAAAGTCCCTTGAACAAGATGAAAAAGCTGCAGAGAGAGAGGTGGGCCCCTCTTCTGATTGGTCGATGAAGAAATCTTCATAGCAACGCCTCAGAGTGGCCGACCCCAGCTCAGTCGGTGCAAATCATGTCCGTGACAATCGGAGCAGGATCTGACAAGCGGCATCCAACTGGGTCTGTTGGCTTTTGGCACAGGAAGGGAACAACCTTCTTTTTGTGGAAACGGGAACATTTTTCAAGGGGCGCCTTGTGCCCGTGCCGTTGCTGGTTTGACCCCAGGGGCTTTTCACCTCGTCCAATACGAAACCACATCGACGCGAGCGCACCCATCACTCTCTGTGCCGAATGCTATCTTTGCGACCCGCCCACTATACGAGAGGTATCGTGCCCGCCATCGGTGAAAGAAATACTCTCCACTCTCCGTCGAGGGAGATCACGGGAGCTTCTCGTTTACGGGGATATACGTCGTTATGTAATCATATACATTTCGAACTTGGAATACATGACGGTCATACGGCGGCAAACTGCAATATGGGACGCCAGCCTGTGGCTCGAAAATAAACGGGACCACCCTGCGAATGAGCAAACGAAAGGAGAGGACGGCTCACCAGAAGGTCTGCGTTCTGGTGACGTCACGCGATCTTCGACGGGAACTAATATCAAGTCAGTCATCTTGATCAGAATCGATTGTGTACACACGTGTACTAGCACTGATTTCTTGATTGGGAGGAATGTCGGCGCCATTTGACTGTCGTTGCCGGACATCCCCGGGGCACTTGTGTCTTGTGCCTGAAGTAGGCAGCATTTTCACAGCCCCACTTTGTAGAAAGGAGCGTCAGCGCAGAGCGCCGATGCGTATGTGGAACTGGGAGTCGCGGCTTGGAATTGAAGCGGACTTACATGGGACAGGAGAAGAGAGACAATCTCTCTTTTTCGTTAATGGATGCTACAGCTTCTTGTTGCTTTCAAGCTTAGCTTGTAGCAGACGTGTGCACATTGCAGCATGACGTCTTTGATCCACTGGTGAAAAGGACACTTTGATTCGCTCCTCTTTCATCTATAACTGCTTCAGACAACAAAGTGTATGCAGGAAAGTGGTTAAGAGTGCACGATTATCTGTGTCTCATGTGTTGTTTTGAATTATTTTGTCTTTTTTTTGGTTAATTTTTCTTTTGATGGCGGCGCGGACACCCGCAGCGGCTCCTCTTGTTTCATGTTGAGAGGGAAGAAATTTCATCTGTGCTGTATGTTACACATACAGTACATTTGACAATAAAGTTTATCCAATCCAATCCAATTGTTAAATTCCCGGATCAGTACTCGGCGATTGCTGACCCTATTCAGTTTTACAGGATCCCCACCCCCCGTAGTTGAGCCGCAGTAAACGAGGCCTCCTTGCCCGGCTGTTTAACAACAAAGTCGTGCGGCATCGCCCACGCAGATGAACGCGCGCTCGGCAGACTAATGGCCTCCCTGCTTTAGATGCGAGAGCGATCGCCAGAGAGCCGCGCCATGTATCAGCACCCGCTGACGCGCCCATCCCAGGGGCGGGGGCACCCCCGCTCCAACACACCAACATAACGAATGGCCGGGCTGTGGAAGGTTTCCTAATTGATTACGGAGAAAACGGAGTATTACTCAGCCGGGCGATGGCAGCTCCGAGGGGCCAAGAGACACTTTGTCGATGCTTTACATTGCACCGTGTCCACGCCGGAGGACCTCGGAATAGCCCAGCTTGCAACGGGCGGGGCTCCGGCATGCCTTTTATATTTCCACGGGTGCCGTACATCTCGCCGAAGTCGACCAGGTGTGGCGCCGACGCCACCGACGGGGATTAAAATTTTTTTCAAGGCTTTCCCCACCTGCAGGCTGCTGCGCAACGACGCAGACAGAAGCCGCCTGTCGAGGACGGTCGTCTTTGATGAACTCATTAGGAGACGTGACCCCGTCTAAACACAAGTCTTCATCAAGGGGCTGCGGCGGGGGAAGCCCTCATTTCCTCTGCCGCTTTCTCGGCTTTCCACCCGCTCGGCCGACGAGCTCGGGACACTTCTTGCATCTGGGAGTCATTTTCTCTGAAATGGGCACGCTAATTGACTTTCCTGCGAAGCAAGCAATGCGGCGCGTGTATGATTTGAGCCGCTGATGGAATCGCCGATGTGCTACGAAACGCCCAGACAATCGGGGACAACTTGTTACTACCTCCACGGCGAGCTTATGCTTAATGCATAATATTGTCATTAGATCTTCAGGATCGTCCAGACTTGATCGGCGGACCTTTTCACGTGTGACAAGAGACGGCGCAATCTTCGAAGGCAACGCAAGCAAATGAAGCTTTTTATGTCATTTGCAAAGGGCAAAGCGATTGAGCAAAGGCGGTTAACGGCTCGCGTGATGATTTTCGCCTTCGCAATGAAATTTACAACACATTTCTTTTCACTTTGCAGGAGACTCGGGTGTCCGATTCCTCAAAGGTTCAGCCGCAGGCGAAAAGGCTGCCTCTTAAGTTTACAGGGCTTGCGTCAGGCAAGCTGGCGGCACAAGTTGGTGCCGGGAGAACAAATCGTGCCAGGCAAGAAAGACATGAGCAACATTTGCTCTAATTATACCTCAATGACAGGCACGAAATTGCTATTTTCACCCTTTTTCGTGCTGCCGCTTAGTCACCTCAAATGCTGCAATCTTGGCAGGAACACACACACACACACACACGCACGGGATTAATACACGTTGAGTTAACGATCAACCGAAATGCAATTTCACACGCTTAGTTTGGCCGTTTCAAATTGCAATCTTCGTTACTCGTGTATTTAGGCTCCTCCGAGCAGAGCAGTCGTCTTCGGGTCGCTTTGGTGCGGTTGCATTTTTGCCCTCCTTTTCTTGAGCCATTCTTTCAATCTCTGAACACACAAGCAGGCACGAGTTGCCGTCGCTGGTGCGCGACCGCCGATCTGAAGGCAACGCGCCAGGAGGGGTGAAGCAAAGACGAGGCGGCTCAGTCAGAACGGATCGCCGCGGTCTAATTGAGTCCTTTGGGCCCGAAGGCTCGGCTGATCAGAGACTTGTTACAGGAATCCGGTTTCATGGCTCCCAAACACGAAGGTTTCAGAGAAGGGGATTTACTGTCCTTTGGGAGCCCCTGCTAACCCTTCTGTGACTTTTGCACTTCTCTCTTGGTCACCCCCAATTCCCCAATGCTGATCAAAGGGTGACACGAGTTGAGCACCAGGATTCAAACGTGGGGAGTCTTGGTGCAATTTGACACGAATGGACCGGCCGTGTCGCGTATCCCCGCAAGTCTAATTCAAGCGGCGAGCATCAATGAAAGGCTTGACACAAATCTACGAAATGATCGTCACACTTGGACGCCATGTTCCGCTCACATTAGCCAGCACGGAGAAGAAGACTTTCCAATGTAGCGCCAGGCCGTTGAGTGCAAGGGGGATTCTCCCATCTGCGGCCCCTCCTCAAGGTTTCTCATTTTTCCCCAGATGTTTTTTTTTGGGGGGAGGGGGGTGTTCTTTGCCCTGGGAGTTAAGGTCAAGGTTAATATTTGTCGACTTTGGGGACTGTTTCTGATTAAGGGCTATAAATTTGACTTGACTTGACATGGGACGATGCATATATTTTAGCCATGGGCACATTGAAAGACCCCCAAAAGTTATTTGTTGTAGGGGGCATAATCAACAAATGCCTCCACAGTGACTGGTTTTCGCGCCCAAATCAAGTTGAATTCTTCGCCCCAAGGTATCATCAATCTTAATACGGTGTTCAGACGTACTGTTCGAGTCAAAAGCGAATGTCGATTGACAAGGCAGATAAGTGCACCTGATTTACAGCCCTTTGGATGACTTGAACCCTTGGGATCATCGCCAACGTATTTGCAAGTACTACCGAGCGGTGAAAAGCGGAGGACGATGCAAAACCTTCAAGTCCGCAGGGTAGAAGGCCGATCCCTCCGCGGTCTTTGCTAACAGGTCCCGTGAGACAACGAGCGCTAAGAACAAATGACTTTCAGCAAAAGCAAAATCCAGCGGTCTCACTAGAGGGGTTTCTCGCCAGCACCCCCACGCCGGTGCCTCGATATCAACGAGCTCCAGATAAGCTTCCCGTCGAGCGGTAAAAGGCCAGTACAAACACGGACCCTATGCTGGTTTTAACGAGGGCGAGCTGTGCTCAAGTGCGGTGCTCCATAAATTACAGGGAAAAGCAAAGAAAGAGGCAAAAGTGAGTGAGCACCAGCAGTAAACACGACAGAGGAGCGCTCTGGATCGTTACTCATGTATTGCGAAATGTGACAAAGGAGGAGAGGAAATGGCGGAAAACTAATAAGCCAGAGGCGGGTGGCGAGCTTTGCCAAGGATGTGCAAAGTAGCTCCGAAGAATGAGCCGCGCCAAGGCTTTAAAATGTCGTGACTCTTAAAAGTCCATCGACGGTCCGACTCTCACAGCTGGATCTGCAGCACGTGATCTTGACCGAAAAAACCAGAGCGGTCGAAATGAGTTTCCACCGCAATGTGTCCAGGCTCTCCCTGAGCAATAACGTGAGAATCTCGCTCATCCGAGAGAGGCTTAGAGTGGAGCCGCTTCTCCTCCACGTCGAGAGGAGGCAGATGAGGTGGCTCGGGCATCGAATTAGGATGTCGCCCGGACATGTCCCACCGGCAGGAGCCCCCAGAGATGACCCGGGACACATTGGAGAGAGGATTCCCACCCCGGGAAGAGCTGGAGGAAGTGGCTCAGGGAGGGAAGACTGGGCTAAATCTTGCACTCGGCGACATGAAATGTGGTGTCCATTCTGCGTGGAGTTAAGATAAGATAAGAAAACCTTTATTTGTCTCACAGTTCCCAATTTACAGCAGCAAAATTATGAAAGTATCTCAAACGGGCTCATGAATCCGTGGCCAGAGAGACACAGAACGGCCGCCGTTTCGGTTTGACATCTCTTGACCATCGTCAGGCTTCTTTCAAAGACAAACATGTTGTCTAAAAGCCACCAAATTGGGAGCGCCCATTTTGCATGATTGCCTCCAAATTTGGACTATAAATAGGCGCCAAATGGGCACGGCTGTTGCTGAACAATTTCGTTTCAATCATCGCATGTGCGTGGAGCATGATAACAACATTTGATGGCTCAAGGTGGTCTAAAAATCGCTCCAAAATGCAGTGCGGACCTCTGCGGCAGAACGGCGGATATTGACCGAGCTTGCGTCCACCGCAGAGGCCTCTCCGGGCTACAACTTGCTTAGCCAGACGGGCGACAGCGTGGTTTGACTCGCCATGCAACACACTGAAAGGCAGCCGAGCTTGAGCTCTGTTTTTTTTCTTGGAGCCTGGAGCACCGTCGCTCAGGGGGAGGCTAAAGAGGGCTGATGGGCACGGCACAGGAGCCACCTGATGCCATGGCGCATCCTCGCGTGGCCTCCTTTTGTCGGCCAAAGAGAAAAGCAAGAAACAGGACTCGCCGCAGGACACCCTTGTGCTCCTCACAAAGCCGTCATCTGGCCCACGACGCCTCGTTAGCCCGCCCCCCACGGCCCTCTCGTGATGGAGGGACATTGACTTCGGGCTGCCGGCTGGCCCCGACCCGACGCAACAAGCGCAGTGTCGACACTTAAGAAAGGCCCAATACGGGGGGCAAAAGCAGACGGCCCAGCGCAATAAAACGCACCTGTTCCGCGGGGGGGGGGGTTGAGGCCCTGACAGTCTTTTTACGAAGGTCGTTAAAACTGATCTTTTCAGATGATGTCCACAGAAAAGAAAGAAAGAAAAAAAAGGAGCGGGCGATCGACAGGCTCTGCTGCAATGCCGGCTGAACCAAAAGGCGAAGCTCTCAATTTACCTGTCCATCTCCATCCCTACCCTCACCTACGGTCCCGAGCCGCCGGTCGCAACTGAAAGAACCAGATCCTAGATATGAGCAGCCCAAATGAGTTTCCTCCGCAAGGTATCCTGGCTCTCCCTTAGAGATCAGGCGAGACGCTCGCTCATCGGCAGAGTCTAGCTGCTTTTTCTCCAGGTCGAGATGAGCCAGATGAGGCGGCTCGGGCATCTGATTGGGAGGCCTCCCCGGGGAGGTGTTCCGGGCATGTCCCATCGGTAGGAGGCCGGGACACACCGGAAAGACGATGGCTCCTGGATACGCCTCGGCATCTGGGCTTCCCTGCTAAAGCTGCTGACCCCGTGACCCGACCCCCCTGGATAAGCAGTCGAGACAATGGATGGATTGTGGCAACCACCAGAATCTGAATGCACTCATTTGGCATTTCATCAATCGTCACAACATTTCTCTTTCGTTAGAGCAGCGTTTCCACGCAGGGCCTGCCAGGATCACGCCAAATAAATATCCAGGCATCCGTTCCGGCTCCATCTACGAGCCTATTTGCCTCTCTGGCGTTCCACGTGGCCCCAATGAAAAGCCCAGTGAAGCTTACATCGATGCAGGGAAACAAATTTCTGCCAGGAATCAGGCCAACGGCGTGAGCCACGAATGCAAAACCCAATCGGGGCCAAAATTGAGGGATAAACACACCCAATGAAAACACGCTCCATTTATTGTGGAAATATCCAGATCGGCAGTGCTATTACATGCCGATTTATGCCATATTGCAATTTTATGTGCGGATGAGCGACGCAAGATATTGCACCTTGCATTATGTCTTTGGAAAGATACTGAGGACAGATTTCCAACATTGCGGGAGGAGCTCAACCCAAGCCACCACCACTGCGAGGGGGCTTGGGAAAAAACAAACGACAATTCAAGCAAGCAGTCAGCGGCGATGAACTTCGCCCTTCCTGGCTGGAGTGGGAGCGGCGGGGGCAGTGGGGGAGGGGCGCTGGGTGATTGCATCCATATGTTTATGCCAGGCGGGGGGAAGCTATGAATCTCTTCGAGGCAGAGAGTCTTCCTCACGTTTTGGTCACGCTGTGACCTTTTGGAGCCGATTGATCATCGGGGAGGGTTTTACGGTCAAATTCTCTCGCCGCGCTCCGCCCCCACGGAAAAACAAAACCTCACATTTTTCAGAATTTAGTGTCGCCCATAGTGTCGTTTTGGTGCTCTCAATGGTGCAGTTCGTACACATTTGGAGTTTGTAAAGGACTGCTGGAAAAGCCCCAAACGACACTTAAAGGGCTCCATTAAAAACAAGCCTCGGCCTTGAGTGACTTTCAAATCTCGTGAAACCGGCCGGCTTGAGAGGCTGAATTTTCCCTAAACTGCGACGGGCGCCACTTACCCACATTTTCAGGGTCACGCCCGTACCTTCGACCAAACACGGCTACAAAGTTGGGTGCGTTTTTGCATATGGGAAAAGTCCCAAAATGGCATCGGTGGCTCCTTGTTGGATGTTCATCCTTGAAGGAGGTCCGCACACTCGTTAGTAAGTATGCAAAAGCCCTCAACGTGGTTGATTAGGCCTAAGAATAGCGACGGAGAAGAAATGAAGCAATTCCAAGCCCTAAATAATACAAAAAGCATCAAAACAAACCCAATTTCCACAACGCACTGCGGCGACTAATGTGCCTGCCGATGACATTCCTTCCCTTTCAACAGCTGTCGCCTCACATGTTGCCGTGCCGCTACCTGCCAGTGTTCATCCCCAACATCAATCAGCCCCTTCCCCGCTGCGTTCTAATGTGTTTGACCCCCTCCTGCTGTCCTCTGCACCACATGGACCACCATCAGCAGCCCCTTCCAAATTACAAGAGGGAAAGGTCACAGCATCCAATTAGAGCGTCATCAAGGATGCAACGCTGCAGGGTCATTCCCGGTGGCCCTTGCGCATCGTAGATCCTCCATTTGGCTGAGAAAGGACAAGCCGCCCGGTTTGGAGTCCGACCGGCTGACTGATTGCGGCGCCGCTAAACGAGGTGCCGGCTCCAACTTTAATGGGCGACAATGCGCACGATGTATCCCCCCCCTTGCTCGAGATTGATATTCGCTGTCGCGGCGTTTGAAAGTGCCGCGATTGGTTTGTCCCGTATGATGAAGCGTGTCATTGTCGGGTCGTGCGCTGACCCCGTGGCGAACCCCCCCTCGGATCAATGGGGTCTCCGATCGGGATTAGATGAAGCCCCACCCAATGACTGCTCGCTCATCTCTCCAGGAGGAGGACACACTGCCCGCGTCGCCTGCTGAGTGGGTTTTAGCGTCCACTAGTGGAGAGGAGCACGTGGAGGCCATTGTCTTGCCTTGGCGCAGGAAAGACGCTCACGAGAAAGGGCCGCGCGCACGTGCGCACACATACGGCGAGAAAGACAGGGTGGGTCAGTGCGCTTTGAGACGATCTGGGCCAATTAGGGACGAGTGACAGCGCAGCTACGTGCCTGTGACACAACTAGACCACGGAACGCTTCCCCAGCCGCAGCCAACACCCCACAGCTTTCGAGCTCCCAGAGACATTTTTACGCCTCCCCCTTCCCTGAAAACAAAAGCCATTCCAAAATAAAACAACATCCCGCCACCAACGCCGAATTAGAGAGAATACAGCCGAAGTTCAGGGTTCAATGGCGTAGGCGGCGCCCCTCCCACATCCGCGACTCGCCGCCTCCCCGCCCGCCCGCCCGCCTCCATCCGTCACGCGCGAGCAGCTCTCTTGACGTGCGACGCTGCTGAGCGATGCTGTGGCAACTTCAGCGACCTCTGACCCCTCAGTTCAAAACTTGTGAACCTCAAACAAGAGGAAGTCAAACAGCTTGAGGGTCGGGCGGGGGCTCACACACGTGGATTAAGGGGGCAGGGGTGAGCGGGGGGGTTAGGTTGGCCGGAGAGACGAGGAAGGCGGCCGGTTCAAATGACCACCGGCAGCTGTTGTTGCCGCGCCGCCTTCTTCCTGTCAGCACATAATGACGCCCTCCCAGAGCGCAAGGAGGTGGCCAGCCACCTGCTTGCGGGGCTGTCGACGGCTCCGGCACCGGGCCTTGTGATTAACGAGATGGGGGGGCGGCGCGACGGGGCGCTCGGCAGCTCGCGCCACACGAAGGCTAACGTCCAAAAGTCACCTCGCGCTCTTATTGAGGCAAAGTCCTCAAACGCTTTGCACCAACATCACCCACGCCTCGTCCTCGTCTCGTTTACCCTCGACCGAGCATCGAGTGCATAAAAGATGGGGCTGCCGCCGCTGCTGGCTGGCTGGATGAGGCAGAGGCGAGCAGCGCGGTTGATGGAGGATGAGGGACAGCCCGCGGGAGGCGCCGGGCCGTGCTTAACGTCTGCCACTCAAACAAGTTAATGATGCCGCGGTCGCCGGCCCGGCATCGCCTGCTGCGGATGGCCGAGCATCAGGGTGGGGCCGCTGCTGTTGCTGGCCCACCGATGCGCTCAGTAGAGAGGAGAAGCAATTGTTGGCTACTGTGGGGGGTCAGAATTTCAAGGTCTGAGAAGAATTGAACGGGCACCGACAAGTAAGGGGGCACCTCCGAGACTCCTTTGTGCAGGGCTACTCCTGGTGAACAATTTGGGGCTACCAGGCAAGTTGTGATGTGAAGGACCCCCGGAATTGGATCGCGCTTGCTTCCATTTTAGGCACGAACTCGACTCATGATGGACATTGTGACCACATTTACGGTTGCTCCGTTCCGCTGAGTTCAGGGATACGATTTCAAAGACGTATCCGGAAAGCGCCAAAGATGACGATCCGTTTGCTGCGCGAATACCAACGACAAAGAAATGAAAGATTTTCACCAGTGCATTTCCCTTTCCTGCTCGGGCCCGAATGACGACACCCCAGCCGGCCGGCACTGAATTTCAGACCCAATGAAATCCCAAATCATTTTGTTCTTCTGGCCGCCCTCATCAACGTCCTTTATTGAGCCCGGCGACATTTTATGCTTTGATTAGAACATTTCATTTTCAATAAACCGCTAAGCTGACTATTTGATTGGTTTTCACCGAGGCGTGTAGGCCCGCTGGTTTTAAATTCTTATCACCGACGGCCAGTTAGGGAGCAGCAGTTTAAGATCTGGAAGCGATGGAGGGAGGAGGGAAAGGGGAAGTTGGGGGGGGGGGGGGGTGGAAGAAGGAAAGATGCTGAGGAAAGATAGCAGCCAACGCAAGAAAGGCAAAAGGTCTGGTTGCCCCCCGACCCCCGCCCCACCCCAAAGCATCTGAAGGCCTATTGTCATGTAAAAGCTGGCAGGAAAGAGTCGGAAGGGTGAAGACCGGTGGACGTCGCCATTGCTTTCGGGGGCCATTCGTCATCAAGCAGGAAATGAGGTGAAACTGACAATGATTTATGTCGCAGTTTGCCAAATTCACAAGCCAAGCACGCCAGCGGAGGAACAAACACGATGACAGATGCCTCCTATCCCCCTGGCCCCAAATTGAAAGATGGACGCTTTTCTTGCTCTGACAAGAGGAATCGCTCCGACTTCGACTCCCGGACATGCGGCCGTTTTTTTCGGGGGTCGACCGACGGTCACTTGATGACCAGTCGGGGGTTAATGTCTAGAGCGGGGCCAAAGGTCGGCTCTTTGGACCCATGGAGGTCAGCAACCTGCTGCCTGCGAGCGGAGGGCATTCCAAAGTGTGCGGCATCGTACGATTCCGGGACCGTGATTTGTCAAAGCATCCGTGTTCCATACGGGGTTTCGGGGAGCTGGAGCACGGCCCGGCCGACGTTGGCTGAGAGGCGGAGTGCGCCCGGGCCTGGTCGCCAGTCAGTCACACGGTAAGCGACCAATTGTCGACACGGCTTGACCTTCTTGAGCTGGAGAGTCGGGGGCGCATCCTGAACGGGTTGCCGACCAATCTCTCCGTGGCTTTCTAAATATAGAAAAAAACTTTCGGAGATTTTTCTCGATTTTTAGTGAGGCGCAAAAACCAAAACACACTGAGATCTGAATCCATTATCCAACACTCAGTCAGTTGAATAATTTATTTGTTGAATTGATTCATTATGATTTGCTTGAATTATCATTGGTGATCAACATGTTTTTTTTTTCTTTCCCGCCATGCGCGCGGGTTAAGCTAGCAACGAAACACAGTCGATTAAACCGACAACACACCTGGCACACCAACTAACACGCGATTAATCTCAAATGGATCCCACGCCGCAAATTTTCCACATTTTCCGCAACCTCCCACTTAGCGGCGGCGGCAGCACAATCGCTATTCATGGAGTGGCAGTTATAATTCACGCGCCCGTTCCACGTGCACACCGCGGGGACCTTTCAAAAGGGGGGAGGAAGAAAAAAAAAAAAAGTACAAAATGCAAATGGCACGGCTAATGCACGAGCGTGTCGATGTTGGCCAATTAAGCCATTCTTTTTCAGCTCCATTACGACGCAACGTCATTTTTCCCAATAACCGCGCCATTAAGCTCTCAGCTGGCACTATCGTCACTTTGCCGGTTAGACTGAAAAAAAAAAAAGAAAAAAGTTCAAATGAGAGTTTGCGCTTGTGTGCATTAGCAGTGACGCCTTTACAAATCGGCTGCGTTCGAACATGAAGTGGAAGTAAAACCGGAGAGCGTTCGTGGCTTTTGAACTCGTTTGGTTCCGTCGTCAACCAGTTTTCACGTGTCCACCTGCCTTGCGGTACGTTTAATCATCATGTGAAAACGGACTGAATTACATTCGGGTTTTGTCGCCTTTTGAGTCACCGTCAGGTCGATACGTTTAATGAAGTGTATCAAAGAAGTTCCGGGCGGCACGGCGGTCGACTGGCGAGCACGTCACATCCACCTCACGGTGCTGAGGTCCCTCGTGAGGATAAAGCGGTTCAGAAAAATGGATGGATGGATGGATGATTTTGTATTTTAAACCGATTCTTTTAACTGCAGGCTCAGTCGGTGTAAGGCAACGCAACCAGAAGCTTGAACTTAAGATGATACGTTCCTTCTATTTCTAACTGTGGACAAACAGAGTTTTGTGTTTGTTTTTTTTTTCCAAAATCTTATGCCGGGGGTATCTTCCCAAACACAGCCTTCCTTATAGCACGGACAAAGAGAAGCATAGGGGGCACCCGCGCCGACGTTAATAGCTTTGCCCCGAACGGTGTCGAGCGCGAAGATCAGCAGCAGAGCCGGCGAGATAACGTTCTGCTTAGCATTTGAATGAGCTTTGACTGATTCCTATTCGGTTGGCCTTTGGCCACGTTCATCTGATCTCTGCGAGGCGGGCGGAGCGGCGAGGCGAGCGCGTCGGCATCCCATCGGCCGTTTGTTGGGCGGCCGATCTTCGGCCGGGCTTTGCCGCGAGGGGGGCGGGTGGTCGCGCAGAGCGGAGCTCTCGTCCCCACCCTGCATGGGATGTCATGCGCTCACACGGGTCACCGAGCATTACGAGTGACCGAGGTAGCCTGAAGCGGCCTCCGTGTGATCAAAAGCGCGAACTTGCGTGTAAGGTATGGATGCGGGAGGAAAGGGGGGTAAAGTCACCCTCGAATTGAAAAGTTCAATCAGGTTTGGAGTCTTTTTGGGCCTGGGGCGTGAAAGGGGCTCCTGAGTTTTTGCGTCGAAAGCCAAGGATCGTATGCTCTGTTCTAACCAATAGTTTACAGTTTCATTCGGGTACTGTATGTTTGTAAACACTGCGAGCAAGTGAACACAATGGATTTTTAAAAAAATGACCAAAGTTAAGCGACAAGGTCAAACAGCAGCCCAACCATCCATCCATTTTCCGAACCGCTTAATCCTCACTAGGGTCCCAGGGGGGTGCTGGAGCCTATCCCAGCTGTCTCCGGGCAGTAGGCGGGGGACACCCTGAATTGGTTTGCCAGCCAATCGCAGGGCACACAGAGACGAACAACCATCCACGCCCACAGTCACACCTAGGGACAATTTAGAGTGCTCAATCAGCCTGCCATGCATGTCTTTGGAATGCGGGAGGAAACCGGAGTACCCGGAGAAAACCCACGCAGGCTTGGGGAGAATATGCAAACTCCACACAGGGAGGTCGGAGCTGGAATTTAACCCGGTACCTCCGGTACCGACGTGCTAACCACTGGACTACCGGGCCGCCCCAAACAGCAGCCAAAAACGCAAAATGGAAAAAAAGGGGAATGAGAATCATCATACAAAATGTTTGGAAGCCACCACTCCACCAGAGCACCAGAGCACTTCTGCCGGGCGACCAATTACAGCAATTCGGCATGGGCTGAACACACTGCCAGAGTGGAGGCAAGTCACTTCTTCTTGGCCGTGACCCTCGACCGGACGCCCGACTTCCTCGTTTGAATAATGCAACGTCAGGCTAGAAAAAGAAAAAGGAACCGCAGCTTTCCGAACACGATCAAATGTTGGCGAGTATCGCTTTCAAGTGGTGATGGAGGAAGCAAAAGATGGAGGGGGCGGGGGGGGGTGGAGAGTCATCACCGAGGGAAAAGAGACAGGAGGATCCGGTTTCAAACCCTTGCCCGCAGCTGTCCGGGGCGATAAGCGTCCCTTAGGGCAAACGTCACCCGAGCCCGGCACAATCTCAGACTGCGGCGCCCAGAAATCACTAAGTCGTCACATATCCGGCCGGCCCGAGGATGCAATCACTCCAAAAAGATTTTGTGAATAAGCCGTCGGAAGCCTCTTGAAACAAAGCCAGAAAAATGCCAAGCCGACACCTGTTACAGTAATTGCTGATCACAGCCGTCGCCCTCTGCGGCATTCCAGACCTTCATCCTCCATCCATCCTTCCATCCGCACGGGTCTGCGTCATGAGGCTGAAACGCAGGCTCCCGCGCCCCGGGGGGAGGGGGGGTTGGGGGGCTCCTTTCATCGGGGAGCCGCCCTTCCCTTCAGAAGGAAACCATTTCACCTCGGCTATTTCTCACTGCACCCGTGTGCATTTCAGCTCACTTTTCCATCGAAATAAGCGCAAAGGCCTGAAGGCAAGAGCGATGACGCAACCTTCTACTCGTGCAAAGATGTGTCGCCAAGGACATCATGACCATTTCAACCGGGGACGCCGGCGCAGAAAAGGGCGGCTCAATTGCAGCGCTTCAAAGCTAAATGGTCCGGGCACCTGACTTCAGCCCCCAACGCCGTCACCTCCTTTTCCGCAGTGCTCGTGACGGATGATCATTTTCGGGCCGACTCTGAGGCTCTCGTTGGAGGTGCCTTAGGGGGGGAGGCTTTGCGTGGACTGGGTTGAAGACTGACGGTCCTCGGGTGGAGAGGAAGGTCGGGGGGGGCGCAAAGGCTTCTTTCAGGGTCACGGGATCCAAGTCACCCCGAAGAGATCGACAGAGATTCCATCGGAGGTCAAAGTTGTCGATTCATGTGATGACGACTCACTTGTTCTTTGGCAAGCTGGTCAGCAAAAAAAAAAAAAAAAAAAAAAAGAAGACCGAGCAGCCACAACAGATAGCAGAAATCCGCGTCCGCGCCTCACAAAAAGTCTGCTGCATGCGATGTAAAAACGGAGGCTCGTATGGATCACAAGAATTCGGTCGATATTCAACGTGAAATCAAAGCGGAATCCGCCCGGTACAGCGGTCGTCTGCGAGCGAGTCTGTGCTTTGGAATTGATCAATAATCGGCCTGTGGATATGCATCAAAAATTTAGGAGCGCTGTCTGCTCGCCGGCAGGCACGGCTACGTTCGTTTCGACAACACTTTCTTGTGACCTGCTGCGTGTTTAAACCCCCCCCCCCCCGGCCCAACAAAGAAAACAAAAAAAAAAGCCCCACATAAAGAAACAAAAGAAAAAACACAAACGCTTCAGTCAATATTTAAAACGCCAACTAGAATCCCTGACTTTTCTCATTCAAAAATGTAGACGATCGCAAATCAATGTATGGACGATCGGCATTTCTGCCCCCTTCTTAGCACCATTGTGTCACTGAACTTCATATACCATGCAACTATACGTCGTTTATTTTCAGGAATTAGGCTGCAAGTAGCAACGAGCGCGGTTTAGCCCGCCTAACCGCCCCAAGACGGCCTCGACCACCGTGAGGCAAAGCGGTTCAGTTAGTGGGTGAATGATCGACATGATTGCCTGATGCCAAGTCAGTCGGTGAAACTGGTGTGGGTGCTAATTTTTGTCGCGCGACTTTCTTTTTCCACCAGGATTTCTGAGCATGGGCCTGAAGACGGAAATCCGTTTTTCCATCCATCCATTTTCCGATCCGCTGCTGCTCACGAGTGTCGCGGGGGGTGCCGCAGCCCATCCCGGCCGTCTTCAGGCAGTAGGCGGGGGACACTCGGAAACGCTCGCCAGCCAATCGCAGGGCACACGTAGACAATCACAACTCAGGATTTAAACCTGGCATGCATGTTTTGGGAATGTGGAAGGAAACTGGAGTACCCGGAAAAAACCCGCACACAGGCACGAGGAGAACATGCAAACTCCACGCAGGAAGGACGGAATCTAACCCTGGACCGGCGCGCTAACCGCCGTAACATTTTTCAATTTGACGGAGGACTTAAGAGGCGGGCGGCCCGGTGGACCAGTGGTTAGCTTGTCGACCTCACGGTGTGGAGGCACAGGGTTCGATTCCGGCTCCGGCCTCCCTGTGTGGAGTATGCATGTTCTCCCTGCGTGGGTTTTCTCCGGGTACTCCGGTTTCCTCTCCACATTCCAAAATCATGCATGGCAGGCTCATTCAACACTCGAAATGGTGTGAGTGCGAGCGCGGATGGTTGGTCGTCTCTGTGTGCCCTGCGATTGGCTGGCAAGCGGTTCAGGGTGTCCCCCGCCTACTGCTCGAAGACGGCTGGGATGGACTCCAGCACACCCCCGCGACCCTTGTGAGGATAAAGCGGCTCGGAGGACTTAAGAGGCCGCTCAAAGCAGCCGTACGCCTCGTGCGGCGTGTCCCGACTACGATGCGCACGTCAGAGCGAATTTTAATGCAAAGATTTATTTTGTCGCAAAGCGGCGAGCGGAGGAAAGGCCGCAAAAAGTTGGGCGATGCCAAAAGCGCGACAGACAAAAGCCACAGAGCCGCATTGTCGGCGGCGGAGAGGCCATCAATAACGGCATGACTCCAAAAGAGCGAACGCGGGGGAGTGCGAGAGGAGGCCGTATAATGGAACAAAAAGCACGCCGCCAACGGCGGCGGCTCGGTCTTTGCCGGGCGTTAATGGGCGTGAGAAGAGGCCTGCTCAGTGTTCCTCGGCTGACGGCTCACTTCTTCTTGGTCGTCGTCTTCCTCGCTATAAACTCCGGCGTGACATTGCGGCGTGAGAAGAAAGCCACGCGAGGGAAAGGTCATCCTCGGGCGATGGCAATCGTTTGTCTTTCGTTTTGTTTTAAAGGGAAGCGAAGGGATGGATGGAGAAGCCGGGAAACGGCGGGATGGGTCTTTTGTTTTGTTTTTACTCAAGTGCATTTTTTGACACCACTGGTAAAAAAAAAAAACGCCCAAAAAGCCAAAGGGAATGCAAACCCCCGCAGACTTCATCTGAACTGAGAGCTTGCTAGCTTTGGAACTCCAAGCGTGAGTGTGTGAATCTCAACAGATCACAACAACAACACCTCTTCAGTCAATTCACACGGACACGCGTCTGATCGGGGAACGTGTCCTCGCGTGCACTTTATCTCAACAAGATGTTGCACACACCCGGGTGGCGCCTCGCCATCTGGGGACAACATTCTCGCCTTTTTTATTTATTTTTTTAATTCAGCTTCCAAAGGATGTCTCGCGTACTGTGGCAACAGCATGAGTAGAACCACAAAAAGTCGCAAGTCTGCCATTTTGGGCGGAAGCCGCTATTTTGGGCTATTTTGGCCATTTGCTGTACCCTTCAAACGCAAAATTGTCCGAGACCGGTCTGGCTTTTTTAGGGCCTGCCGGAATCTTTTGAAGAGAAGTTAGATCCACCCCCCCCCTCCCCCCCCAAAAAAGTTATCTTTGAAAAGACGGAACGTCGGATGTCGTCCAGGCAGCACACTGACCATTTTCAGGGTCCTTCAAAGACAAACATGTCCAAGAGATGAAATGTTTTGCGACAGAGATTGATAGGGGGCCCCCTACTGGCAGAGGGACGCCGGCATTTTCAGCCCTTGTTGAGCATGAGCTCTTGCATTGGCTCGCGCCCGATTGCGCAGGTGTTCCTAACGTTGGGGCGAGTCAGGGCACATTTCAATCCAAATGAGACCCGACAAAATGTTCCGATTTTACGTCCTAACTGTAGCATGCATCATTAATGTGCGGTAATGATTGCATCGTTGCTTGGGTCTTCATTAGCCTTCATTATGACTCGAGGACTTCCATGTGGGGATTAAATGAGTGCGCCGCGTTGGGTTTTTGTTTTGTCCCCCCCCCCCTCCCCCTGTCTTGGTTGTTTGTGTGTTGATTGTGTGCGCTTGCCACGGCCACCGTCTCATTTCTGAAAAAGTCGTAATGAGCCCAGATGAGCGCTGGTGAAAGGCTTCAACCTGGCTTCCCACCTGCTCCACTCCTCCCGGGCCGCTCCCTTTCTTTATTAGCCACTCCTCCTCTTCCTCTTCCTCCTCGTGTGTTTGCCACTCCCCCCCCCCTCTCCCTCTCTCTCTCTCTCTCTCTCCCCACTCTGCTCCATTTCCTCGCTAATTACTTTGCCGAATGCAACCAACCTCACCGCTTAATTGGGGAACCGGAACATTAGGTGAGATCAGGGGAGCCTTTGTAAAAGAAAAAAAAAAGTCAACCAATCCCATTTGTGGAAGCAATAAAAAATACATAAATAAATACCCCCCAAAAAAAAACATTGGCTTAATTTGCCTATTCAGCCCCCCCCCTCCCAAAAAAATTTAAGCGGTTCCAGGGTGTCTTCCGAAGAATGTCTGTGACATGGGAGTGGCTTCTTTATGGTTATTTTGCTATGTGGGCATTATGGGAAGGCTCATGTGGGTTTTTCTGGTTCGGGCAAATCCATCAACACTGCAACTCTGCTGAGCTTTGACATATTCGACCGACATTTTTTTTAACATCTTCACAAGTACAGCACACAAGTACAACGGTCTCTGCAGCGTGTCCCGGGTCACCCCCGAGACCTCCTGCCGGTGGGACATGCCCGGATCACCTCATCAGATGCCCGAGCCACCTCATCTGACTCCTCTCGACAGACATGGAGGAGAAGCAGCTCGGCTCGGCTCTGAGCCCCTCCCGTCTCAATTATCACGATAGAGCAAAACACATTTGCATTGAGTATACTATTTGACAATTGAATGTATAGCAGATTATGATGACCCCCGCCTCCAAGACAGTACAGAACAAAACAAACAACAATGGGTGTGAATACGAGTGTGGATGATGATTGTCTTGTTGTGCCCTGCAAATGCTTGGTGACCAGTCATGGAAATCATCGCCAGTTAGAAGGTCTCCGATTTGAGCCTCGTTTGTTTCCCGCGAAGTTGCATCGAAACAATAGCAAGTGCAAGCGTTGCACCTTTCGGCTCGGGTGCAAGCTCGCATGCGGCTACCTGAAGGCACCCATACAATTAACATTTTCCAGGCGACGCTCTTGCCCCAAGTGAGCAGACTCATACTTGTCTATATGTACACACACACACACACACACACACACACACATATATATATATATATATATATATATGCCATGCTAGCAATTTATTCAGCAGCGCTGCAGCGAGCGCTCCTGACACAATGATTTATGAAGCTGCTCATTGACCCAGTTCATTCGGAAAAAGAGAAAAGGGGGGCACATCCTTTCTTCTAAGCGACAGATCTATCGCGCCTGTGCTGACTCCGGGGCACTTTTGGGAGGGCTGCGATGACAAAGCAGCTCACTGAGATGATTTGGCTTTTTAAGTAGAGAAAACGAAGAAGAGGGGAAAAAAAAACAAATCAGCCTCAAAAGCACAATTTGCTCGGCCTGTCCGTTGTGAGTGCACCCGTGAAATAAAAAAAAATAAAAAATAAAAAAGAAGTGTCAGGAAGCCATCCAGGAAAGCACGCAGCCAGTCTGCCAATTTGATGTGAAGGGACTATTTTAAGATCATTGGGATGTCGTCACTGTTTTTATCAAGACAAATTTGGCTCAAAATTTCACCCACCCATCTCGGACAGATGAGTGACGCTTCGTCGCGCCTTCACATTTCGCATAGTCAATTTTGAAGGTTGTGTCTTGAAGTGGATACATGTCAAGATCCAATTTTGGTGGGCATGCGCCACAAAAAGTCTCAGTAGACGGGGAGTCTGTGGTTTTGGTTTGAAGTTGCCATTTTGCCCCATTTCCAGGTGACCTGCAATGACAAACTTGTCCTCCCGATTTTGTACGATCCCCCCCCCCCAAAATTGAGCCATGTACACAACAGTCTCTAGTCACCCATCCATTTATTAGCATTGCACCAACAAAACATGTACACACCACACTCCCCCAACATCGCTCCTATTTAATAATACAGAGGTGCCGTTTGGGGGCGTCGCCCCGCCCACCTTCCTCTTTGCTCCACATTTCCTCTTTTTTTTTTTTCTTTTCTCCCGATGCGGCACCCAGGATGATGTCCGGCGTTCCGCGGACACTGACTTCAATCTGTTTCAGAGCTGCAATTCAATTATCTCACCGGGGTCCATGCTCAGCCACTCGTGAACGGGTGAAACGGGGTGGGGGGTGTAAGGTAGTGGATCGGGGGCAGGGTGGCTGGGACCGACTGATCATGGCCACAAAACCATTTTAACACAGATAGGGACTGAAACGTTGCTTTTTTCTTGTGCCATTAGCTTCAGCTTTACAATAACTGCAGGGATGTCGGGGCCTGATAAAGCTAATCACCGTGGTAAGCCAAAGGCGGGGAGATTAAGCCTAACACCAACCCCCCCTCCCCCCCCACCAAAGCCCCCCAGAAGATCTTGGTTGAAAGAGAAAACGAAGAAAGCACTGAGCCGGCGAATGTCTCATCGTGAATTTGGACGGCGATTACGAGGTTATTGCGAGGGGCATTCAATAAATAAGGTGAATTTTTTGTGGATAAGGACGAATACAGATAGAAGCTTACTTTTTTTTTTCCCAACGTAATCTCCCAGCACTGTCACACACTTTTCCCATCCAGGCACAAGCTTCCGTTGTCCGTCAGCGCAAAAATCTTTGGCTGAGAAAATATGACGAGGAGGGAGAAATCCCAAATAATCCACTGAGTCCATCTATTTTTGATGAATTTTCATTTCGGGCCTGAGAGCGCCTCTTACGACGATCAATAGATCAAGCTGCTGTCGCAGTGTCGCACCTGGGGAGGGGGGTCGGGAGGTCTTCTTAAAAGGCCCAGGGGAAAGCAGGGGGACTCGATCAAAAGGTGGGCGCCACCCCCCCTGCCCCCCCCCCACTATATTCTCTCTCTCCCAACACATAAGCCAATTTCCCGCAGATCACAAGGCAGCAATAACTGGAAATACACTTAAAGGGAAGTAGAAGATGAACTCGGGGCGGCGGAGGTGCTTAACGTAGCACAAAGAACCGTTGTGTCCTGTGAATGGCTGACAGACAACAAGTTCGGTCAATTAAACTGCAGCCGCAACCATATAAACAACATTGCGGTGGAATTACGTTTTCAATCCCAAGTCCTGCAAAGCCTCGGGTCTCTGAGCCCCATTGGAAGCCCACCTGAAGCTCTTCTTCAAAGGTCATTTGATCTAAGGATCTCTTTATATATATATTTTTTTGCCTGTCACTCGCGACTGACACAACCTGGGCAGAAAAAAAAAATATCCATTACAACTTTGATCCGCCGCTGGCGGATTTGCGTCCAGGTTCTGAGACCTGCCAACAAAAGACTGGCCATGTTTTCGCCGTCGCGTCAAAGCCCCCTATGCATCTGTCAAAAATGGCCGCCTCAAACCAAAATGCCTCGACTTTACGCTTGGGTCATGGAAATTTTTCTCGTGATGCCTTAGGTGAAACTGTCCTGCTGCTGGAAATGGCCAACATGACACCTCCCTCCCCCACCCCGCAAAAAAACATGACAACCCGTCATTTTCCCGTTCAGTCAATGAAACTGCTGCCAATTTTATCCAACTTTCCAGTGGGTCCTATAGACTGATTTATGGGGGGAAGGGGGTAGGGGGGGGTTGTATTCTAGAGCCCTTGAATACCTATTTCCACCCGGATACAGGCACTTGGCGAGTTTCGGGGTATGTAGAGGCCCACACTGAATTCTCTTCTATTCACGTAGTGCTGAAGGACAAGAGAAGTTGCCTCAGGGCACTTGACCCGTGGAGCAGATCGAAGACCACGCTCCTCAAGATCACGAACAGACTCGCTGATCCCGACATGAGTCGGCACGACGCAACAAAGAAAACCTCCAGCAGACCCCAAGACTCCCGACAATCAACGCACAGCCATGCATTTGGTGAAGAATCATCACAAATGTTTCCGAGAGCGCTTCGGTACCACCGAAACCAAAAGCTAATCACGATCAAATGTCTGACGGGCAATTTACAAAAGGACGCGTGGAGGAAAGCGAGTCTGGACTCACATGCGACTTCCAGTGAGGCGTTGCGGCTGACGGCCTCGCCCAGGTAGTTGCGGGCCACGCAGACGTAGGCGCCCTCGTCGGGCTTGCTCCGCCGCCCGTGCACGATGCGCAGGAAGAAGAGCGAGCCGCTGGGCAGCAGCATGCGGTGCGAGCGCGGGTCGTCCTTGTCCGTCTCCACCCGCTCGCCATCCTTGTACCACTCCACGCTGGGTGTGGGCCGGCCCTCCGCCTTACAATTGAGGGTGGCCGGCTCGCCCTTGGACACGATCAGGTCAGAGGGGTGCTCCGCGATCCGGGGCGGCGAGTCCTCCTGGCGCAGACGGGATCCTGGAGGAAAACGCAGGGGGGAAATGGCGTTTAACGTCCAAGAAACACCAGAGAATCGACGGCCGGGGTTCACGTCAAAGGGCAAAGTACAACATGCCGGCGGCGGCAAGTCATACATTACAAATACTCTGCGTGAGTCGATATTTCCGGTATCTGTACTCGACTGGAGCATCTACTTTTCTTGGATCCCGCAAACGTAGACGAGGATAAGATTTATTTACGAAAACACGCCAAGAGTGACCAAGTACGATAAACAACGCTGCCGACGAAACGAGGCAAACCAAAAACGCTTGCAAAAGACCAGGAACGAGAAGACATAAATTGCTCGTCAACGCAAAGGACAAAAAAATCCAGTAGACGCCTCCTCCTCTTTGGCCCATCCCACCTGAACCGCAAATATTTCAGAAGGAAAACATTCTTGTCGTCACAAACACTCTCCCAACAAAGTAACCGTCATGAATTCAGTTCAGATACAAATTAGCGCTGACAAAAAGTCCGATGCCGTCAACTCTAACGCTGACCAAAGCAGCAGCACCCACGAGGCACGGAAACAGTCTCTCGGGTGAATTCCGGGTTTCCGCGCGACTCAAAATGTCCAAAAAAGTGACGAAACTTCACCGGTTACTTCCCCTCCACACGATGTCTGTAACCACACTTCACGAAGCTACACGTTGCTTTGCCGTGGGTTAGACCATGCATTAAAAAATAAAAATAAAAAGCAGATCCTTTAATCAGCAGTTGAACCTGGACAAAAAGCAACCATCTGCTCTTCGCTACACTACAAGTGCAAGCTTGTGGATAATTGGACCCAAGGGTGACCGGTGAACGAAGGCATAAAAAGTGCCCGCGCGGCAACAACGCTTACAAAAAAAGGAAGGAGATATTTCACCACGAAGCGCAAACAAGTCCAAAACTGTTGAGTGCACCGTTGTCAAGATGGTCGTCTGACGTGAATATTTATGCCGGGGGTCGAACGTTAATCTACCCCCCACACACACCCCCATCCCCTCGGGGGGCGGCGAACCTTGCCCTTGTCCCATTTTTTATTCGGGATGGCAGTGGGTGAGCGTTGGGAGTCTGGCAGCCAAGATAATACTCCCTGAGTCTTGGCTGCTGTGGTACGTGCGTGTGCGCGTGTCCACTAACGTATTTAAACGGCGGAAGCCAAGGGAGCCGCTTCACAATCAAACAGCCGGCGGGCCGCCATCAAACGGCAGAAGCCGTAAAAGAAAAACCGAGCTCTTTCAGCTTGGGGAAATGTTGGATTGGGTTGGCAGGCAAAATGTTAATACCCCTTCCGTCATGTTGCGGGTCAAATTGACCCCTGGTAGGCAGCTAAATGTGAACCCTCCTGTTAAGTCGCAGGTCAAACTGACCTGTGTTCAAAATAAACACTGTGGTATCATCATCATTTACATGGTATGTTGACACAAGGGCCCCCGTGTGTCAATATGTCTATTATACCACCTTGGGGGGGGGCATATATCTTTGTTATACGCATTCATTTTTATTCCATCTTATTTCCATTTAATTCAATTAAGCAGCGAGAGAGAGAGAGAGAGAGAGAGAGAGAGAGAGCGCTCAGGGGTGCCCAACCCTTTTGGACGGAAGATCTGTTGATCAGACAGAAAACAGAAATAAAAATGCAGAGAAACTGTCATAAAAAGAGCGCCGAGATGCTTTGCCTTGAAATTAGTTGCCGCATGTGTGCATGTCGTGGAGGCCAGTTGGCGAGAGTGCCCTTCCCTGAGGGACGCCGCACGCTTGCCCGAATAGGATGCGGCGTCGCACGCCTACGTCAGGGCTCATCTCAGAACGGAGTGGAAGGGTGGTGGTGGGGGGGACAATAGAAAATGGGAAAGGCCTGCGCTTTGTTTGGCTCAGTATGCACATGTAGCGCGAGGCCACCACTTAAATCTCCCTGGAGGGGAAGCCTTGACAAGCTGCACTCTCCCCAATGGTTTCAGTCCGTCAGGTCTGCGGCTCGCACGCGCATTCATAACTCCAGTGCTTCACTTCCAAAGAAGCTGGCTGGCATATTGACCCGTGAACAGAAGGTAGTCTGGACTCCCGTCTGCCTAATTTGTGCTAATTCCTCCCATTTCCCTGCCATTGATTGGTGATCAGGCCCCGGTAGCTTGCTAAATGGGCCCTCAGATGTGGCTGAGCAGAACAGAGCTCGCCGCTGCCGCGGTGCATAATTCAATCCGAGCGCCGTTAAAAACGGACGCAGAGGGACAGAAAGTGAGTTGCATCTGTTTACCCCGAATTTCCCAAGGCCTGGTCTCTCCCCAAAGACCAGGGCCTTCTTTGAAACTCAACACCGGTAAATCTATTTGACTTGGGTTCAATCAATCTCTGTCCTGTCCATCTCGTTGCCGCTCTCTGGGTATTTGCAAAAACGCGACAGGCCTCGTGATTGACTGGCAATCAGTCCAATGTAAAAAACAAACAAATAAAATAGCTCTTGTTCAAAGTCACCTTGGAGCGGCTCCAGTTACCCGCAACCCGAATGAGGACAAGACTCTGAAAATTGGATGCAGGGCCAGATATGAATGTTGATTGTCTGATCGGTGTCCCGCAGGCCATCAATCCAAGGCAAACAGACTCGTCAATACGCAGAATGTCTCCTGCCCGTGACCTTGCAGCCAGGCTGGATCCGAATATTTCAAACAACGAACATGAATTATTTAGCCAAAAGGTAAGCAGAGCTGCGGTCTCAACACGTATGAGTGACGGCTTCTGAGAAGCGGGACATGCTCAAATGCCCAACAAAGGTGGTGACCTGGTCGGGTGCGCAGGCGTACTTTCATGCGCCACACGCTTGCCCTCTGCGAGATTCAAGTACAAGTCGGTGGCTGAGTCATGAAGTGCTGCCTCCTCGAGTGAAAATACAATCCATGCTTTCACTTTTACAGGTTTTGATGCTTCTTCTGCAAAGGCGGAAGAGCTTGAGAAGAAGCAGTAGTGGCCAACTCTCGGAGACAGGACCGCCCACCCAAAACAGGCTCATTTCACGACGAGATAAACAGCGTGAAACAATGTGCCATCAGCGTGTTATCGAAGGACGGATGATCAGGACACCGGCAACGGTTTTAACTCATTCACTCCCAAAGACGTTTTTAAACGTCTTTTCAGTCTTGGTCCAGAATTGGCTGGTACTGAATGAGTTTTAAAGATTGCTTTGGATGCAGAATAGGTCGCCTTCAGGAGGTAAACAAAGTGTGTGCGCCCCGCCTTGTCCCGCCTTGTCCGTTGGCCTTGCGCAGTCCTGCTCTCATTGCACTACATGCTCTTTTTTTTTTTTTTTAATGCTCATTGCTGCCGTCTAATCAAGTGCTCTCTGAGTTTGGGGCGAGTGCACTTCACGCTGGAAACAAAACACCCCCCCCACCCCCCCGCCGCCGCCGACCCCCAACCTCAGCGCAAAGCAACAAGCTCTCTGTTTGCAATCACACTTGCAATAGTTTCACAGCCAGTCAGCTCTCACTGGAGGCAAACGGGAGCCCACAGACCAGCGAAGAGCTAATGAAATCAGAGAAGGATTACTCAACCAGAAGCCTGCCCCCCAGCCCCCCCCCCACCCCTCCGATTACTTCTGTCAGCCTCACTGGAGTCCGCTGTAATTTCTCCCACAAAACAACAAGCATCAGACGAGCTAGTGGTGTTCAAGGTTTATTTAGCATCTTTTAAAGGCTACAGCTGGGAAAGAAAAAAGAATCTTGACCACACACACACACACACACACACACACACACACACACACACACACACACACACACACACACACACACACACGACGTGGTCTTTGCCATTATTCCCATCACATATTTATTCGTGCGGGCAACAGAAGGTACCGAACCTTCGATGATCTTTTTCTAATCATTTTCATTAGCCCCCAAGAGAAATTTGAGCCCACCGACAAAATGAAAGAAAAAAAAAAATCAATAGACGAGCGCTCCTCTCCGACGGCATAAAAATGAAGGAAGGGCTCCCCTGAGAGCACCAACAGACGTGGGCTGTGGTCACATGGACCCAATCGAAGCGACAACCTCGCCCAGAAACTCCAACATTGACAGTGGAAACATGAAATCAGACGTCAAAAATAAACCCCAAGCCGAATCCAGACAATGCGGACGGCAAAATTGCAGGCAAAAGCCGTCAAGAATGCGAATTGTCAGCGAGGACACGGCTGACGCACTCGTACACGCCGCCGCCTCCTCCCCCATCTCTCGTCCACCGGACTCACATCCGTCATGTTGCCGCGGAAGGAAGCGGCAAAGGCGAAGGAACGACGTCCCCGACCGCGCGTGACTCCGAAGCGGTCGGCCATGACGCTTGAACGCGACGGGGTCGCTCAACTGAGATTCATCTTCCCGGCTTGTCAGCGGCGAATGAACTGCACTCCGCTCCGACCCTGCCGATTGCAAATGACCTTCCCGTAGGTCTTTGAAAAGTGCGGTGGAGGAATATTGCCGCTTTATTCACACCGAGAATAATTTCTATGCCGACGTTTTTATCCTTCGGGCTCTCTTGAAAGGATTTGTTGCGTCATTGCAGTGCATACAAGAGCAGCCCCCGTGCTCGAGTCTGTCCTCAACAGATCTCGAAACTACGAGCAAACACAGGCGTAACTCTAAAAGATACCCTGGTCCAGTGGCATGCGGTGAGGTTCATGGTTGGTGAGGCACTGACTCCTTTAGTGTCAGATTTGCAAATATATCAAAGGGTAGCTTAGTCAATTGGCTAAACATAATATTTGAGACATGCAGATATACGGCAAGCAGCATGAGCCACTTGCATGTATCAACCCAGTTTGTGATGATTGCGCAATGCAATGCGCATTCAGAGGTGAGGCAGAGCCTCACCTGCCTCCCCTGACCAGGGCCTGGTCGCAACCCGCTTGCGTCTCAACAACGATCAGATCGAGTCGCGCTCAGACGGCGTATTTCGAGCCGCGGCATAGCGGCGACGTGCTTCGTTGCCACTCGTTTTTGTCCTGGGTGAGTTTGACCGCTGACGCTTTATATCCGAGCTTCATCGTCAAGTCCAAGTGTGTGAATTTCTGTGATGGCGTGTTTGCATTCCCATGCCGTTGTCCTTGTGCCGTGCACGCTAACGCAGCTGCGTTGGGAGAAATCACACGCGCGCGCCCATAAAACAAAACAAACACCAACAAAAAAAAAAAAAACGCTCAACATTAGAGCGTGTGGCTACTTGAAAGTGTTCCCGCGGTGACAGGAGATGAATGGCATCAATTGATTGTGGCCTCGCCCGCATTGCCGAGCGCTCTGAATGGAGGAGAATGCAAACATGCATGCGGCTTATTGCTTGGAGAACTAACGCTTGCGACAGTGACTCGCATCCGCGCTACCCAATGACTAACACGGAGGCGCGGCGTGACGCCGGACAACAGCTGCCCTTCCCCGCAGTTGAGCCGAGCTCCAAACTGGGGAAGCAGGAAAGCAAGCCATGCGCTATTTGTTGAAGGCGCGGCCTTGTGACTGATGAGCGTCCGAACGGAGGCTCGCGTTATAGTGGCTGGAGGAAGCAGCGATAAGGCCGCCATTTATGCGCCCGCCCCCTTGACAGAAGTCACCAAAGCCACGCAGCTGTTGCAGCTTCATGTATTCTGCTCATGAAATGCGCGCTAGCGTCAGCGATCATCGCGTTTGACGCAAAGGGCCTCGGTCAAGTGAGTCGATGTTAAAACGCCACACCGCGGTGGGTAATCTCGACTCCCTCATCACGACCTTACGCAAAGGCAAGTGAGTCGGGTAAAAGCCCATAAAAGAAAAAAAACCTCTCCGATGGCCGGTGCGAACGGGGCGATTGCATCTCCAAACCAGCAATTGGATTGAATCAAGGCGCTACCCAAGATGGGCGCTGCAGCGGAACCGCTTTGCGGTTCAAACGTTCAAGGGCGCCATTAAGGCTCGACTCCGCTTGAGAGTCTGACCAGGAGCCAGGAGATGCATTCAATCAGCTCGGGATGTACTCACGCATGAAGGAGCATTTGGAGCAGAAGCCTCGTCGTTGGCTATCCACCTCTTCATTCATGCGTCAGGCATTGAATTTAAGCCAAGTTGAAACTTCACATTTTAGAGAATTTCATGAGTTCCGGTGAAGAAAAGGCCGCTTTCTGTTCCATCTGTGCTCCCAAAATAAGGTGCCTTGGGGCACACCTTTGAGATCAACCACAGCGGACTCGAACTTGCAACTCTCATTGCAATAGGAAGTAGTGAGCGCCTCTATGAAGAGGGAAAACGCCCTAAAAATCCTGAATAGTCGGGCGATCATTCTCTGCATTGCAACTACTCCTTCACGACGTGTTAATGTGTTAAATGAGGCCACCTGAGGAAATGCGGCGGTGACGCAACGAGGCTATTTCGAAACACGGTGTCAAAGTCAAGGTGGTTTGACACCCGAACCCCAACTCGTATCACGTTGTGCCGTGTCCCAACCGTGTCGACGTTTTAACGATGGCGCGCTTGCCTTTCATCCCTACTTGAACATGACGTCTCCAGCGCGTCATCATCAAATGACAGGTTTGACCGTTTTTCAGTTTGAATATGATGTCCTGCGGTGACGTTAATCTTCCAAACCTCAGTGAGCCTCTGCCCGCACTTGGACACGTACGTCGTGCTATTTTTACCTCGACGTGAAAGGTTCAGAACGCCCCCAAAAAATGTGTCCTTGGACAGTGGGTCCCTTTCCAGCCTCCAACGGAAACATCCGGAAAGAGAGGCAACACAGAATGATTCAGACACAAAATGTGTGTGTGCGCGCCTGTGCATGCACATGACAAGTGTGTATTGTGTTAGTGCAGGTGCGTGAGACAGGTGAGGGCATGGTCCTCCCCCATGGAGGCCTCAGCCTGCACAGGTGCACGGTCGTGTTTGAATTCCTCCCTCATAACAGTCGGTAGATGCAGTCACGGCGTGCGTGAGCAAAGCTAAATTTTTCGCACCTATGCGTACATAAAGGGAATGCAGATTTTTCCTTCCATGGCCGACACTTTGTTCTTCCGTGTACTTCTCAAGAGGGGGAAAAAAAAAGTAAAAAGATCAAAGACACAGAGTCTAAATGAACTGCTTTCACACTGACTCCCACCTAGCATTAGCATTGGAATTAGCATTCCTTTGATGAAAGCCCATTCCGTTCGGTGCTGTTCTAGCGGGGCCCTATTTCACTACGCTGTGAAATCAAACATTCTATTATGGGGAGAGAAGTAACACGGAGTCGGACAAGGAAAAAAAAAAAAAAACACGATCTGAAAAAGGTATCATGTCTTATCAAATCTTTTTTTTCTTCCTACTGTGTACACGTCTTTCTAATTGACGTGTTTAGATTGTATTTTACATTCCTGTTTTTACATCTACAAGTGTTCCTACAAGTGTTCATACTGCATTATACATCGTGGTTGGCGGCCATTTTGTTGGAAATGGCTACAATGAATTACCGCTTCAACGTACAGATTCGCTATGTCCCTCGAGGTACGTCGGAATGAGGTTCGACTGTAGGAATGGCACCGATTTTTCCGACACTCTCCCTTCTCACTCTGCCTACCTTGCGGCCCATGTTCTGTGTTTTTTTTTGGGGGGAGGGGGGGGTCATGTTTTTGCCCGCTGAAAAACGGATGGCCCTCGAGCCTTTGTTTGGATACCGGCGATCCTTCTATTTCATTCTGTACTGTGTACAGTTCATTTTTACATTTATGTTTGTGCATGCAAATATTTTAATTTTTCTACTTTCTTTCTTTCAAGATGTTGCTGCTGCAAATTGCGAATTTCTCCATTGTGAGAGAAATGTTTCTTTTCTTATCCGATCTTATCTCATGCCTGGTGTTGGGGCTCCTGGATGCAAAACTAGCGTCGCCATCTGATGACAATTTTCAGTTCAAAGAAATGGCCACAAATCAAACTGAAATCTCATTGAAGCATTTGCTCCTTTGTTTTTGTTCCCTGCTTTGTAAATGTCATCGTTAAGCTTCACTGATGCTTAATAAAGCAACGCTAAGCAACGCGGGGGAGGAAAAGAGGCCGTTTCCCGTTTTATTTGCTGTGTCTCACGACAAAGAAAACCTCATGTTACAAAATTCCTTCTCCAGTGGTACCTCTATGTATGAAATTCATTGGTCGAGGAAGAAATTTCTTTAAATTTTGTAAGGAGAAACGCGTTTCCATTTATTGCCTTAATTCGTTCCAACCCCCCCCCCCAAAATTCACACAAAATGTTTCCTAACGCATAAAAACGCATCAAAATGTAACGAATACATAAATGAGAGTTGTGCACAATGTAAAAAAAACAAAGAATAAAGAATAAAAATGATGGTCATTTAACTTTGAACTGCGTCCTCACCATTTTTTGCCCTCTTTAGTTCATGTTTTCACTGAAAAGTGGCTTTTGCCTGGCGTTTTGTCACGAACCGATCCTTTTGTCGGCTTTTCACAATCCTTTGAAAACGTCCAGGGCAAACATCAGCGTAGTGAGCGATCGCCCGACTGGTGAACACGTTTTCTGGGTGATTCACATTTTACGTCAAACGTCATTCGCCCCTCGTGGCGAATGATCAGGACGCTGCACAGACAGCGATTATCTATCTATCTACACACATAGACACCTAAAGTAGAGGTCCCTCTGAGCCAATGGGATGCCAGGAAGGTGTGAGGTAATAGCCAATGGCAGAGCAGTAGATTGCGTTCAGGAAACTCACCAGAAAATTCAACACAAACGCCACCATCCAAATGCCATCAAGTGTCATTCTTTCATAACTCCCTGACCGGAGCCCTGCGTCGGCAACACCTCAACACCGTTCGGAATATGCAGTTCTCACCTTTGATCGAATTTGAATTTTCCCACACCAAAGAGGCAATGACGTTGTCCCCTTTCTTCTACTTGGGTGAAAAGGTAAAGTCATTTCAATGGGAACAAGGCCCAGAGTTGGCCGCTGAAACCCGAGCCTGTCTGTAGCCAAACGTGGCCATTAACAGATCATAGGAGCTGACAGGCCCCCGTGGAAGCACTCATGTCCGTCCCAACCGAGGACCGGCGGGTTCGCACGCTTCGCTCGCCGTCTTTGTTCCCGTTTCCCCTCTGATCGCCTCTCGAGCCAGTCTTTTGGTCTCGATGACCGCTCCCTTTTTTTTTTTTTGACGCTAATCAGAGAATAAACACTCGCTGTCCTGACGAGAGCGCAGTGGACAGCGCGGGGGCGGGGACGAGTGCTTCCGGTGGAGCTTCCCTCATTACGCGGCGGCCCCATTCGGGCAAATGAGGCGCCATTACGGTAATGCGGTCTAAACGCGGCCCACTGATGCGGAACCATCACATTTGGGGCGCAGCGCGACACGGCGGTGGCGGCTCTCTGCGCAAGTGCTTCGGTCCTCGCTTTGAATCGGGCGGCACGACTTCAGCTCGCGCGACGATTGGCGGAAATGTTGCCTTTCTGTCTGTGGGCCTCCTCAACGTTTGACGTTGAACCGGCTTGTCAATCTCACCCATTTTTAGAAATTGACAAAAACGTTTTTTTTTCTAATAATTATGATTGAAAATTAAATGATGTTTCTTTTGTTCTTTGCAACAACATGCCCCCCGGGTCAAATTGACCCTGGACATTTTTTGCGCCACCAACTACTCCCTGAACATACGCAGGATTTGAAAGGGAAAAAAACTTGTTTCTTTTGTTCTTTGCGACAACATGCCCACGGGTCAAATTGACCCTGGAATTTTTTTTGCGCCACCAACTACTCCCTGAACATACGCAGGATTTGAAAGAAAAAAAAACACGTTTCTTTTGTTCTCTGCGACAACATGCCCCACGGGTCAAATTGACCCTGGACAAAATTTTAACGCCACCAACTACTCCCTGAAGATACGCAGGATTTGAAAGGGAAAAAAACTTGTTTCTTTTGTTCTTTGCGACAACATGCCCACGGGTCAAATTGACCCTGGAATTTTTTTTGCGCCACCAACTACTCCCTGAACATACGCAGGATTTGAAAGAAAAAAAACACGTTTCTTTTGTTCTTTGCGACAACATGCCCCCCGGGTCAAATTGACCCTGGAAAAATTTTAACGCCACCAACTATGCCCTTAACATACGCAGGATTTGAAAGAAAAAAAAACATGTTTCTTTTGTTCTTTGCGACAACATCCCCCCGTGTCAAATTGACCCAGGAAAATGTTTTGCGCCACCAACTACTCCCTGAACATACGCAGCATTTGAAAGAAAAAAAACATGTTTCTTTTGTTCTTTGCGACAACATGCCCCGGGTCAAATTGACCCTGGAAATTTTTTTACGCCACCAACTATGCCCTTAACATACGCAAGATTTGAAAGAAAAAAACATGTTACTTTTGTTCTTTGCGACAACATGCCCCCGGGTCAAATTGACCCAGGAAAATTTGTTTGCGCCAACTACTCCCTGAACATGCGCAGGATTTGAAAGAAAAAAAAGTTTCCTCAGATCACTTGTGAAGGGATAAACTAACTCCGACTATCCCGTCGGCACCCCCTCACTAATTTTAAGATGCACCGCCCCCCCCACCCTCACGGCAACATCCCCCGCTCACCTCTCGTGTTCATCACAGCGCCTGATGCCATTCACAAGCCGTGGCTTTGTTACTGAAGAATACAACTCCAGAGCCTTTTTTTTTTTGTCTGCCTAAGTGGACTCTTGGAGGAGGTGTGGGGGGAGCCCCTCCCTCCCCCTCCAGATTACCTCAGGAAAAAAAGGATGGAAGGGGGAGGAGTAGGGAAGGGGCGCCTGATTAGGAAGATCCACCGCGACCGGCAATGCCATCGGGGCCTCGCTTAGCAACCGGTGGCCTGACACCAAGAGAAGCAAAAGGTCCATTTAGTCGGATGTTTTTGTGATATTGGGGCGAAATGCAATTTAAGGGAACCTTCATCGAGAGGTTCTTGTGACTCTGTAAGAACACCTGATAGAAACTTTGCTTCATCTGCCTCGATGGGAACAAAAAAAAAATGGGGCGTAGGAGCAGCTGCGAGCGACGGCCAAAAACCGAGCTGGATTTTGCATTCAAGCCCGCAACAAAAAGCTTTGCATGAAGCGCCGACTTGTACTAACAAAAGGCAACGATTTCCTCAGTCCGCTGTTTCACGCGCCGCAGGTTGACTCCGAAGTGTTTCAAAAGCAATCATTAAAAAAGATCAGCATTCAAACAGACGCCACCTTCCTTCCGCCATGTTGACAGATTGAGTCACTTCACCCAACACAGAAGAGGGCAAGGGGAGTTCCATGACATCACCATAACGTAGTTCAAACCTATTCTTGCGTTTGACATTCACCAAACGGCTTCATCGGGCGTAGGAGACATTTCTCTCGAGTTGCGCTTTGCATAAGCACAAAGACGACAGGATTTGACGGTACCCCCCCCCCCTAAAAAGCGAACTGAAACGCAACAAACGGGCTCCCTTTTGGATCACCAAAAGAATTTGAGAGAGAGAGAAAAAAAAAACAACAACTTGGGGCAGAGCTGGACAAGATCAAGGTCTGACAGGGGAACCTCATGGACTCGTCATGAGTCACAGTTTCTTTCCCTTCAGTCTCATCGAGGTCAACATTATCGCCAGCAGCTGACGCCGCCTTCATTCCGCCGTCAGCCCGCAGACCGAAATCGACAGCGGAAAATTGGACAAAGAGGCATTCGGAATGGCAGAAAGAAAGAAAATAACCCCACCAAATATTCAATCTTTATCCGAAATGAAAATCGACATGAGCTCAGCATGTTGCACAACAGCCCGGCCGGCCGCACAACAGGTTCAAATGACCTTCTGTTGCATTTCACCACCAATCGGCAACGCCAAGCGCGCTGCCAAGACCCTCCTCGGGTGTTGCGCGACCAAGTTCAAAGCGAAGGCATTGTTTGGGCCGCCGAAGACGTTTTGCATTTTAACCGCTTTCCACCGGCGGTCCTGACAAATGTCAGTCGAACGTCAAAAAAATAAAATAAAAAAAAAAGCAACCAATTCGGTCATTGAAGTTATGCAAGAGTTTGACATGAGGGAAAAAAAAGACATTTTAACGGAGTCGTTTGACAAGAACTGACTGACAACTGTTGTGCGAAAGTGGACACGACTGAGCGTGAGCTTTAAATCTGCCACGTGAAAAGCGAAGGATGAAAAAAAGCAAGTCTTCAACTTACCATCAACTTGAAAGCACAATAATCCAGCCAGTAGGATAAACGCGAGTGGACTCATTCTCGCATATTAAAACATCCACGAGTGGCGCGCAAATCCTCCAGTTCGGCGCAGCGGGTGGGGTGGGGGGCGTGCAGATTTATTCCGCGTAAAAATTGACAAAAATACACTCGATGTCCACAAAAACGAGAGAATCCATTAAAAATGGGGAGGGAGCGGGGTGGGCTTGGTCACCCGGCGAACTCGGGCTTGTCGATCCACTCAAGCGGCGTCGGATATCCCGTCTTGATCCACACGCTGCTTGTTGGGTGGTGCGGGGGCTGCTCAAACCCCAAGTCACACGCAGCAAGACAAACAAAGTCCACGCGGGGCACCCAAAGCGCGAAGTGGAGCACTTTGTTTTCTTCTTCCCGCCGGCTTCGCTCCTCACGCGCGTCCGCAGGAGCAGCTCACCTCGTCGCCGTCAAGAGTCTCTCGTCGCTCGTCCGCTGCGGTGACGCGCGGCGCGCGCATCAACCGCGACATTCCCGCAACGCAAACAAAATTAGTTCGGGAGCAAGGGAGACGCGCACCCTCCCTTGGAAGGAGGGAGAGCGGAGGGGGCGGAAGGGGCGGAAGGGGCGGAAGGGCTGCCAAGTGCCGGTGAGTCTTCTCGGAGGCGCGGGAGCAACGAGAAGAGTCTCCTGCCCGTGTGGCCGCCGTGGCCGACGCCTCCTCCTCCTTCTTGGACGCAGGCGGCGCGCACGCTCTTTAGGCAGCCGGCATCGCCCGCACAGCAACAAGGCGAGGCCAGGCGAGCCTTGGAGTCGCGCTAAAAAGTCCCCTCGATCACCGTCCGTGCAAGAAAAGTTGCTGCTTCGACTGATTGCGCGTCCACAGCTAAAAACGCCTTTATTTTCAGCCAAAGAAGGGCCACTTCTTTTTCACTTATTCAGTTGTTCAGGCCTCGACAGGGCTTGCTGGTGAGCTAATCATTTGAATCAGGTGTGTTTGGGGTCGGGAGGGACCGAAAACAGGCAGGAGGTGCCTCTCGAGGAACCGGAGTTCCCTCGCCCTCATTTACAGTGTTTGCTTTGTTTGTCAACCAGAGCTGCGTGAGCACCACAGTGGACCGAGGAGCGTCCTGGCATACGCCAGTGGCCGCCTCGAGTCGCTTTATTCGTATTTTGGGTCATCTCAAGTCCACGGCTAGACTTGCTCAATCAACAAGCGCACACGTGTGAGAAATGAATCCATCAAGGCGTTCGAGCTGCCTCGGCGTCCTCCCCCCGACGACGCCCAAAAGCACGCACAAAGACTCCAATCCGAAGTGCTGTGTTGTTATGACGACGACGACGACGACGATTTTTGGGCTGGCAAGACACATGCGGGCAGCAGTTGTGACACAAGCTGTTGAGGTTCGCACAGACGGGAAGGGCTGCGGCGCATGCGGCCTGCCCAGCAACGTCCCTCTCGTCAGAGTGAACTTTGAGCTCCCCCTACTGGTCAGACAAGCGACTACCTCCCCTCAGTCCACGCCCGAGCCATTCGAATGAGACGAGTTCTCCTGGAGGGGGGGGGAGCGCGCACGGTGGATTTCGATTGAACATCCCGAATATTGCAAATGGATTATTACACAATCGCTGTCATGTGATCATTCTGTCCAGTATCAGGCTAATATCGCATCGCATTCTATTTGGTCGACGAGTATTTCCAAAAGTGCTTTTCCCAAAGCGTGGAAGCATGTCAAACAAAGCAAATCTCCCAATTGAGCTGTCGCGTTGGATACATTCAAATGTATTCTTTCACTAATTTCTTTCACCACAAACGGAGGGGTCGACTATCTCTGAATTTCTTCCGGTTCCTCCCTGCCACACAGAGCTCGTCTCTCAACCGACATGCTTTCTTGGCACCCATGTACTACTTTCTTATTTAGACAAGGTTCGGTGAGCTTTTCAGGGCGATGGGTTCAACAGAGAAGAAAAAAAAAAGCAAATGGATGAATATAAAAAAAAAAAAATCAGAGTGAATTCCAAATATGCAGGTGGCCTTTTTTTTTTTTTACAACCCCCACCCACAGGCATTTTGGTAATTACAAACAAGGCGATTTCAAGAGCCTTTTTTTGCGTCGGGGCCCCTATAGAACGAGTCAAAGAAGACAAAGATAAGAGCTTCCCGAGCATCACAAGCATCAGCGAGGTGCTTAGATGTGGCCGGGTTTTGATTTACGCCGGCGAACAAAGCCCTCGGCGGTCAAAGACGAGTTTTCGCTCCGGGCCGTGCTGTGAAAAGAAAAAAAAATCATCCTCGCCGGATAAAGTGCACACAAGAGCAACAGCGTGACAGGGCGGCTTTGGCGGGGGGCACTTCTGTGGCCTTTAATAACAGCTCTGGCGGGCGAACGAGGATTCCTCTGTTCCGTTTGCACAGCGGCATGTCGCAACTCGCCCCACGAAAGGTTGCCGGTTTGCTCGTCTGCTCCGATTTTCAGCCGGCGAGACGCATTCGTGTGTCTATTGTGAGCCCGCGTGTAAATTTTCAATTGTAGCCCCCAAAAAAAACCCCACCTTTGTTTAACAATAGTATTGTTAGATTGAGTTGCTGCTAGAGGGACAGCTTTGGGTGAGGGAACAGGAAGTGACGTGTGTTCTCCCCGATGTTACGTACATGTGCTTCCCGAGTTATGCCAATTAAAGTCAAGTAAGCAGATGCTTTAACCGTCCATTCTGTATGTTGAGTGAGAACAGAGTGAAACACGTTGCTCTTTCAAATGTTTGAAATTCTTTAGTTTCAACGAAATTCACCGGGGGCGTAGCCCGCATTTTCGACGTGGGGCGTGGCCATTGAGGGAGCGCGTAGCCCCGCCCCTGAAAACCCCTCGTCACTGTCGGCAGCTTGAATTTTTTGGCCATCACGTCTCATCAGTGCGGCTGATGGAAAAAGGGGAGAGGGGGGCGGGGGGGTTGTAGAAAGGTCATTTAGGAAGACGAAAAGCCCGCTCCTCAACATAAACAACGCCGCGTATGGCTCCACTGACGGAAAAGTAACGAGTGTAATTCCCCGCCCCCCCCCCAGCACTCCCCCCGCCCCCTCTGCGAGCGGCGCCATTTCAATCAGCGGCAGCGCCTTGATATATTTCACCCCGTTCTTAAATATCAGCAAACGTGGATTTATTTTTAATTAAAAAGAAGCCTCTACTCCGTTGCCGCTTGGAGACATAAAAATGAGATGCGGGTCGCCTTCATGCCATCTTGCGCCCGATAACAGCATTGGCGAGCAACCAGACTTTTTCAATAAATGAGCCGCAGAGGCCGCCGTAATTCGCTAAGGCGGTCCCGGCAATTCCCAACGGGGAACGTTTGTTATTTTCAAGTCATCGCGCGGCATATCCATTGTCACTTGGTGGCTAACTGATGTGCTCGTAATCGCGTTGTTGCGCTTCTGCCATCTGCTTGCGGAATCGATGGGACTGAACAGGTCGATGGTCACGAGAGTGCCGGTGTGTCTTTGAAACAAAGGGGAAAAAAAGGGAACTCGCAACAAGAATGTGTCGTGCCGTAATGCCGTAACATTTGCTCGCGTTCGATGTGACTCGACCGTCGGCTTGTGATCAATTTCATTGCAGGCGTAAAGTTTCCCATGGAACTCCCACACAGGCGTCTCGTGTCATTCGGAGCTGCGGTGCTGGAATCGGAGCGTAAAATCAGACACATTGTCAGCTCGGAGGATGAAATCCGCTTGAAACCAAAACAGGCACTCGGGATGGGAAGTCCCCTTCAAGTCTATCTTGCTCAAGCATTCTTGCTGCCAGTCGTAGCTATTGGGTGGAAAGCTTGGATGGCTCTTTTGAACTAAAACGGTCTCAAACTAGACTCAAACCTTTTGGAGTTTTCGTCGCCGAAAACTATCACGAATAGGAATGACTCAAATGTGACAAAAAGGAATCATGATTTTTGCCAGAGAGACGAAGACGACATCTAAAATGGCTGCCAAAAACAACGCCGGACAAAAAGAGAAATGAGAATGCATATCGGGGCTGTAGTTTTGGGGGGGGAGGGGGAGGGGGATGCGGGTTAACGCATTTTAATCATGGGCAGCCAATGTACATGATGGAATGAGGTCAATCCAAAGGATTTTGTTTTTGGGCATGCGAGTAGATGTGTGCTTGGGGATGACGAGCAGGGCTGTTTTTTTAATTGTGTGACAGGTCAGGGGTTGAGGTAGCAGCATCGCTCACGATGGGATGGGGGGCATTCGGGGAGCTCTTAGCCGGATGGCTTTCATGGCCGCGTATGCCCTCGCTGGCTCGGAGCGGGGATGATTAGGAGCTGGATGTTGGCGGGTGCCGGTGGATGGGCGGGGTGGGAGGGTGATTAATGTAGATGTCAGGAGCGGCCCTCCCTCCCGCGCCGCCTCCCCGGCATCCGTAATGACACCTGGGGAAGGCGGAATGGGCCCTACCTGCCGCCCGGGCTCCCCGAGCAGGGGCATGATTCTTCCCCGTGATCCTCCTCCGTCAGCACTCCTGTCAGATTGGGGTGGGGGGCCTGGAGGGGGGGGGGGGTCTTATTAATGGGCCTCCATGTCAAACAGCTCTATTAAGATGCACTTGGCTCCGCCACATCCTTCGCCAATCACACACAAAATTGTCCCAGCGTGGCGCAGACACACTTTTAGATTTTTTTTTTTTTTTACGTTGGCAGATTTATTTGAAAGGAGCCCACAGATCCATTCAATGTGTAATTTCCCAGACTTTAATCCACACGCTAGTGGGAAAGTGACAAACCTCTCCTTGGCGAAGACACATTTGGCCAGCGATGCAAATCATCGCCGCTCAGAACGGAATAAGATCCGCGCGTGGAACTAGATTGCTGCACTGTTTCATTTCCACCCGCTCGTACGTGGCAAGCGAAACACGTCGCGTCGGCTGCATCTATTTCATTCAGCCATTTATGTTATTTTTTCTTGTCCTATGGTGAGAATGTGACGCATGGTTGCGAAACCTGAGGATGTGACGAGGTTGGAGTGGAGAAAGGCCTCAGTGAGCACAACTCAATTCAGCAAAACCGCGAGCAAGTACAACGCACGTCAGTCACATATGTGCGGGAAGTCCGAGCCGGAAGCAAAAATATTTCTTTGGTGGAACAGGAAGATGGCAGAATTGTCCTGGGAGTTTTAGCAGAGGTGGGTATGCATGTCCCCTAAAACGGGATTCGGGAGTTTTGGGACATAGTGAGACCCAGAAAAAGGAAATTAAATTTCCAATCAGGCTCATTTGGTGCGGGTTCTTCAGTAAGGGTTGGTCGAAGTACGGGTCCTGGAATTGGTCCAAAATGGCCGCCTTCCTTTTCACGGGTCCGTGAGACCTTTTTTGTGGTTCCTGCGATGAAAATGGCTGAGTTTTCAGGCAAGTCCAGATCCCCCTCGCTGTGATTAACTCCACGGAAGACATATAAGCGTGGAAAGGCTAAAACGATTTCTGACACTTTCCAAAAGGAAAACGACAGGTTTCGGGAGTCAGTCAGTGAGCCTCTGGGGAGCCCAAGTGTTAGCACAGTCCAGCCGGAGGACGTTGCGGTATTTTACGAGCGCAAATGCAGGACCGGCTGGGATCAAGTCTTGAAGGACAGAGAGATACGAATCGCTCCTCAAACTCGGTAAGGAGGCAATACAAAAGTCGGGTGACATCCCGCACTCCCGAGGCTAATGGGCTGCTCTCTGAACTTCCTCACCAAAGTTAGCCTTCATTCAAGTCCTCCTCCACCGAGCGCGTTAGTGGAATTTCCCCGTTAAGGTGAAAAACAGCCTTTTTGCCGGCGCTAATGAGCTGACCTATATTCCCCGCCGCCCACCACCCTCGGCGGAAGGCTTCTGCTTGAAAGCCATCACGAGTGTCCTCCCCCGGTTCGAGAGGCCGGCCCTCGATAGCGGGGCGCTGGGCGGCGGCCGTGACAGGGCGGGATAAACAATGGCTGAGCGATGGGCCAGCCGGTTTGCTAATGAGCGCCAACGGAAAAGTCTTGCAGGGAGTGAGAGGAGCGGGAGGACGCCAGACACTCAACTATCTCCCCCGGCATCCTTATCGCGAAGCAAACGCTCTTCCCACGCACAGTCCGCAGCTGCAGACCTCATCAAGCGGGGCCGGCGGCGAGGCCTCCGGTCACTCATTTTGCCGACTAAACAACTGACCGGGCGGAAAAGTTACAAGGCAACGCGCCGGGAGTCATCGTCTGCCGCTTCCAGATGCGGTCGGACGCCGCGGCGCTAGCCATCAAGACAGTCAAAATGGCCCACCGGGGCCGCATTCCGCCGGACTGTCTGAGTTCATTAACCAGGAAGAACGAGAGTTGCATAATGGCGGGGCTTTTACCGCATGTAAAAGAGTGAATAGGGAACACTTTCACGCTGAAAAGACTCGAAGACAATAAAATGCTCCATACAACGCACAGCAAGATATCGTGCGGCAAAAATTCAAGATACGCTCGCCGCTGGGTGGCGAGGGAACGCAACAGACAGTGGATTTATCTTCCAAGAGGGGCTTCAAGCTGTTTGGTGCCTCGCCCGGTTCAAGTCTAGTGTCAAAGTAAAAATAAAATGACAAACTGTGTACTGAAAACAACGACCTAACTTGGTCTTCAAGCCAGTTTGCTAAACGGCCAACACGCCACAGAGGGGCGAGTGAATGGCATCTGTGCGGCGGTGTTCCAAAACCTTCGGCAGCATGTCGGCAGACATTTGGGCCACATTCTTTATCCTCTGAAAAACAACTCTTATCACGGCAGCGTCCTGAGTCACTTACAGTAGCTGTGAAATTCTTCCTGGTATGCGTCTGTATAACTGCGTTTTACTGCCCCCCGATGGCCAAGTCACGCACACCGCAAGGAATTAATCCTGATCAACAACGCGTTTTATTCTCTCGACATGTCGCGTGTGGGACACGCAGTCGCTCAAAGGGCGGAAATAAACGACGTCCTGCTTATTGGTGTCAAAACAAAACAAAGGTGAATGAAAATCTTCGCTTGTCGCTTTGGTCTGCCGCGATGTGTGGTGGTCATCGAGTTGAAGGTAATTGACGTTATTAGAGTTGTTGCAGGCTTCCTTAGAATCACCGTCACCCGACATACAGTAGGAAGCAGCTGTAAAAACATTCATTTGCTAAAAGCTCGCTGAGTGCAAAACATTGACGGCTAAAATTGAGGCTTGTGCTCCTGAATGGCCCGCCTCCCTCCTTGCCAATCAATTGGCGGCCGTCCGCATCGCGACTTGGGCTATAATCGTCCCCCCAAAGTGGAAAGTGATTTAGCGCCCCGGGTCAGAGTCAACCTCAAATGGTGCATTATAACCCCCCCCCCCCCCCCACACACACACACACACATTTTCAATCCAACGCTGCACAGGGGACAGCGTGACCTTTTTTGGGGAGGACCAACAGACATCCCCTCCCCAACCCCCGCCCCGACCCACGTCCCCCCCTCAATCGCCACTCAGGCAAGAGAAAGGGCCATGAGCCAAGGCAGCTTTTTTTATACTGAATAGCACCTTTCATCCACAAGGCAACTCAATGTGCTTCACATAATTCAGCATTTAGAAAACAGGTGTCAAACTCCAGGCCCGGGTGCCAGATCTGGCCCGTCACATCACTCTATGTGGCCCGCAAAAGCCAATCAAACATGTCAACTTCCATGACGCTTGCTAAAAATCTGTACCAACATTTCAAATTCTCCTCTGTCATAAATGAGAGCCTCTGGAAACATTTTCTCGTGACCAAAAGCCTCATGACAGCGACTTAAAAATAGCCGAATAAACCCTTATTTTTGACTTTATATAGTTTCAGTCATAATGGCCCTCCAAGGGAAACGGTAACGACAATGTGGCCCGCGACAACAATGAGCTTGACTCCCCTGATTTAAACGCATTTACAAACAAAAGACATTCAAACGCAAAGTAAAGAAATACAAGTAGCTCACTAAAACGTGATTTTAAAAATGCTTCGAACGACCTTCGTCATCAGGTATGGAAACGAAAGCACGGTTTTCGACCTGGGCTGAAAAGCATTTTGGCGATACCATTTGCATGCCGCGGAACAGCTAAATGCTGCGCCACCGCGTTTGTCGTTAGCGGCCGGACGGATGTTGCCGCAAGTGTTCCTCTCACGAGTTCTCCAGGATGAGCGCCACCTTGCACAAGAGAAAGTCAAAGTCTCGCTTTTGTGTCACACAGTCAGCACGGATCGTTTTGGTGTCCTCTAATGAAGTTCTGGCGGCGTCCCTCAGGGCCACAGGAGCAGTAGCCCGGCCTTGCAACTTCACACTCTAATTGCTGCCTCATAAGCAGCAAATCCACTTAACGCCAACGGCATATTGATCGCTGGCACGCACGGAGGCGGCCGGGGCGCCTCCCGGCCTCGGGGTTGCGCGGACCCGGTCCGGCTTTTACAACCCGAGGGACGGGCCGATAAAGAGCAAGTCCCTGTGACAAAATAAAGAGCAAAAGAGGGTCAAAGTGATACAATTACTGCTGTGCGGCCCTGACCCCGACTGTAGGGGAACAATGGGCGGCGGGACGAAGCGCGTGTCATTACGCGGCCGAGCCGGGAGCCCCGTTCAATTTGCTCCAATAATGAGCGCTGAAGAAGCACTTTCCCTCCATCCCAGCAGAGCCATTACGAGCGCAACCCGAGTTCGCACCCGGACGCAAGCTCACCTTCAAGCTTACCACGCCGCAAATAGACGCATCTCAATGGCCAATCGATACACGGGCGTTGCCTCGGCGGTTCAAATGCGCCCGATCCATCAAGCGGAGGACAAATGTCGTCAATTGGTGTGACTCCTCCACAAAACAAACGTTTTGAAAGCGATTTCAAGAACGGCAGAATGTTCTGTGACTAATATCGGCACAGAACGGAACAACAACAACAAAAACGGTCAAACCTCTTCTTTCCAGCTCCAAATATTTTCTGGCGCTTTACATTCTTTAGTAATCAGCAGTATGGCTTGGTTTAAAAAAAAATAATAATAAAAATTTAAAAATATATATTTTTAAGCAAAACAAGTTTCTGACCCCTGGAGAATGATTTTTTTTTTTTTTTGCTTTTGTGACGTCTCAACCTCCAAAACAACTAAAATAAGATCGAGAAAGGCCCTTTGATGAGAAGAAAACTAACCCAGGTCAACAGCAAATTTGAGAGCAAAAAGTCCATGTAAGTGTACGAGCAACGAATCGGCTGCCGGAATCGACGCTAACGCTCCTCTCGCCACATATTGATGATGCGAGTGTTAAACAGAAAAGTGAGAATTTCAAAAACAAACCCACAAAAATGTCAATGCTGCATTTTTTTTCCTGTCATTTATTTGTGCGGCAAGTGACGGAATGAGGTCAAGAACGACAGGCTCGGCTCGGCTCGGCTCCCATCAAAGATGATTATCCTTCCTCGTTCGTACGGCGAAACATCAAAGACGAAAGCAATCAAGATTTGATTCTTTTTTTTTTTTTTAATTCGCTAATCTGCTTTAACGCTGGAATTAAACGACTCTTCTCTCCCGCCTTTGTTGTCTTAATCTGCCTTATTTTCGCCCGCCTCGCCGCCGTATCGGCAACGTCTGCTCCTCCAAGAATAGCTTCTTTATCCTGATCGCAGCGCTTCCAAAACCGCATGACGGATGCGCGCTTTCGTCTCAACGTGTTTTGTTGACGAGTTTTTCATGAAACCACAACGCAGACGCAATTTCTGGGATAAAAGCGGGACAGGAGATAATCGATAAAGCCCTTAAAAGGAAACATTTAAAGTAGAAACGGTTTCCTCGGTGAGTTTTTGACTGGAGGAAGAACATCAAATGTTTGCAGTCGACTTCACTTTATTACATGATACAGTTCACTTTTTGTTATTTTGTTTTACTCTTGCACTTAAAAAATTATCCATTTATTGAAAGAAAAATCTAATACTAAAACTAACAAAAACTCAAATCAAGTTAAGCATTCCCCCCCCAAAAAAATCAAAACTAAAACTAGCAAACATGTTCGAAAAAATAATTAGTTCATTGAATTTCAAAGTCAAAATGAAACCAAAAAAAAATAAAATAACTATAGTGGAAAAAAAAGTATTTTGCCAGCTCTGCCATTTAAGCATATTGCAAAAAAACTCTCCCAAGGAAGAGGGAAAAAAAAAACTTGGACGGAACTTGCCAAATTGCGTAAAGCCACTGCGGCGTTACGCATTCCAACAATTACACGCGAGACGGCGACATTGCCGGTGACAGAAACGATTGGTTCCAACGCAAAGGGGCGTGGCCAATGAGCAGCAGACGTCACCGCCCCTCTTACACTTCTGTTCACTTGAAGTTCCTTTCCTGATTATTTCTGTTGTGCCGGTGGGTGGTTATAAATGAAATGGCGACAGGGGGATGGAGGATTGCGAGGTGCTTTCTAAAATACGTAAATACAAGTACACGGTATCAAAGAAAGAACGAATGCGGTGGTTTTGTGCTGCTGGTCTGAAAGCCTTCCAGAAGACAAAGAGAAGCAGCCTTGAATCTGCAGCCTCATTTTCGAGCCGCGCGTACGTGGCGCCACCGACAAGGCCGACCCTGAGACTTTACCGCTTTCCATCAAGGCCCAACGCGTAAAACTGAAAAGTTCATCTGGGCTCTCAAGTCGTCAGGTTGTTATACCTTTACAACGGGCGCAGATGGAAGGCCACCGAGAGCATTTTTACGATTCAACTTAAAGAAAAAAAAAAAAACACGGGCCAGTTCAAGCTTTCAGAGGAGAGCCGTAAAAATATACACCCATGTCGTTGCTGTTTTCTTTTCTTCTCCTTGCTGAGGTTTATCGTGACTTTATGACGAGCTCATCTCAGGGACGAGGAAAAGTGGACATGAATGACATTTAAAAATATTGCTACATTGATTCAAAGTGACCACCGCACACTCAGGGAGGACCGAATTGGAGAGGATACGCCAAGTGGTATCGGCTGTCATAGTATCGGCAACGAGTCGGGTGCATCCCTGCTGCTGGGTTCCTTGTAAGATCAAAAGAGGAAGATTTTCGAGGCAACACGAGAAGATGGCCGGGTCAAATGCGTCCATTGAAAACGTGACGAGCGGTCAGGGCGCAGCGTAACGATTTCTGTGAGGTGGTGTCATGCTCGCCGGGGGGGAAAAAAAAAGGTGCGTGCCTTAATAAGGCTTGTTGTTCCGAAAGCAACTATTGATTTTCCCGATGGCAGCTCGTCGCCTGACCCGTCCGTCCTGGATCGGCGCTCCTCGTCGTCAAAGCTCAATCGTTGGCTCTGTCACTGAAGATCCCTGCTCGGCGCCGTCACGCCCCGGGCCAATTTATTTCCGTCAGTCAGTGGGTGGTTTTGTGGGGGTTTTTGCTCCCAGCAAGACTCCAGCTGGCCACCAGGTCTTACTATCTCCAGCTCCCGACAGGGCCTCGGCAACAGGCCGGCCGGCCCCGCTGGGTGACTACGGCTCAGTTTGTCAAGCGGTGCGACCCGAAGTTTGGCTGTTTGAATCTTGGCTGGTTTGTTTTGCTTTTGCTGCTTGGTCTTGCTGACGACACCGGCAGGAAAATACAACAAAATCATCTCGGTCAATGTCCGGGGGGACTTACGACCTATTTCAAATAATAAGAAGACAAGATGAAGGTCATGGCGCTGTTTTGAAAAACCTCAGCGACACCGTCAGCGCCTCCCAGCCACCAACACGCCAACACACCAATTAGCATTCATTGCTAATTACCGGATGAGGTTTTAGAATGACATATTTGCGTAAATTACGTGTCCTGTTGTCAACTTTGTTTCAAATATGTCAAGTATAAGTACTGGTGACGCATTTTAAACATACTGTAACCCACCGACACAAACACCAAAATTGCTAAGGGGGAGGCTAATGCTAGCTCGCGGTTTTCAACCTTTTGCAGCGGTGTTCTGCTCCCCATTAAGCGCCAAAAACGAGGGATAACTGTCTCCTTTCATGACATGGAACAGTGGAGAATCCTGCGCTACGGAGATGCGGCTAGAAAGAGCATGCAGGTGAATGTTAGCTTAAGCTGACACTGTGCTCGAGCTAGCTTATGTTTGGCGGGGAAATGTTATAAGAACCAAGAACTACTTCACAAGAGTGTTTTTGCTCTGAAAAGAGCGTAGATGAGACCGAAGGAATGTTGGAGCTTGAAATAAAACGCAAGACACGAGAAGGAGAAAGAAAAACATGAAAGGGTGATCAAAGGCAGAATGAATGGGCAGGGGTGGGGGTGGGGGGGGGGGGGACCATCCAAGGGCATCCTCCCCCCATGGCGGCAAAACAATACAGCACACAATCGACGCGGCACATTCATAGCTCAAACCAATTTAACCCGAGGAATCAATATGGCTGAAATATTGGCTTTTTATGAGTTTCTACATACAGCCGCCGGCCCGGTGACCGGAGTCACGCGTTCACTCGGATTTCATTGAAACAACCCCAGTGAAAGGCATTTACGAGACAGCGACAGAGGCAAAAAAACAAACACCTGGCATTATGATTTGCATCGGTGTTGTTCTTCTCCATCAGTCCATCCGTGCGGGCGTCCATTTTCTACAACCCTGGATTGGTCACCAGTCAGATGCAGAGCACTCGTCGAGACAGACAAACCATTCAATGTCACGCTCAAACTGTGGCCGAGTCAGATACTGCAGCCAGTATTCAAAGTATGACATCGCGATGATGATATTAAAACCGTCAACAAAGTCGGCCTCATTTATTGATCAATGCAAGTTCACTTTTAAAGATGATTTTTTTTTTCTCTGATACCAAATTTGCTTTCATATATAACAACAACAAGAAGAACAATTACAATAATGATAATAATAAGCTAATGTGCTCGAAAGTAAGAAAATGTTTTGGGGGGGGGAAATCAGCATCAAAAATGCGTCGAGGGACAGGACTTTGCATGATTAACACGGACGGCACCGTTCCAACACCTTGATGAAACGAGCGGCATAGCGAGCCCGCTGACCAACGGGCCCCCTCAGCAACGTTGCACTCATTAACGCCTCTAATTTGCCTTAATGGCTTTCTCGATCGCGACTTCCATCCGTCCGTCCGTCCATCAGGCCAGACTGTACATTTTTCGGCACGTAATTAATCAATTCATCTCGGAAAAGCTGCGATCGATGCGGCCCGGAATGAGAGCGGGCGGGCGGGCGGCCACGCGACCCCGGGCGAGCCCAAGAATGTGACGACGCAAGTCTGCCGCTGTAAATGTGGCGCGCGAGCCCTCAGCCCCGAACGCGCCTTGCGAAAGTCAATCGACACCGACCCCGTTCTTGACAATCACGTTTTTGCGACCGAGCCTGCCGATTATGATTCCGAGCTAAACGTCAAGCGAGGAGTGCGGATAAAAATCCATTTCAAATATGTTGATCGGAAACAAAACCCACAACCTCGTTTTTACTGGAGTTCTAATATTGAACGGGAGATATATACGTTTTTTGGTTTTGTTTTGAAGAACAACGTCGAGGTTGATTTGATTAATTTGGAGTGGTGGTGGCTGTCTGTGTTTACCGTGTGGCAATCACGCACCAGGGGGCCTCCCGCTGACCTCAAGATCCTCCCCACACCCCCACCCCCCACCACCCGCAGCCTCCACGACTTGGCCTGAGGATCAATAAGTAATTTTTGGGAGCTGATTAGTTTGCAGCGGGCAGGTGGTCCTGAGGAGATCATCAAACACCTCAACAAAAAGGCCGTAATAATTCTGCTGTTCTTGGCTTAGTCGTATGCCGTGCGACATGCTTTTAAAGAGGGTGATTAGGGGGCGGTGGTGCGGTGTGTGTTGGGGGGGGGGCAGCTAGCGGGGTTTAGCTGCGCAGTGCAAAGATCGCAGTGCAAAGATCGACTGGAAGGATCACAGACGGTTTGGTCATTAGACGTACTGAATAGGAACAAAGGAAGCCAAAAGAGCATTCGAATTCCCCAAAAATGTGTGAAACGGGCCCACTTGTCACATTTTTTCGTGGGTGAACCTCAACATTTCCCAGCAAATGATTGAACAGGAATCTCCGCAAGGCAGTTTCATACTTCATGCCGAAAGGCAACTCAATGTGCTTCACAAATCTACAAGTGTCAACAAACAGAAGAACCGAAGAAGAGATTCTCAAAGCAAAGAGAAGAAAAAGAGCTGATGGAAACGCCTTCAGATTCGAACACCGCCACAAACGCGAGCCACCGGAATGCGATGCTAAGAAACCTGCGACCTGTGTGGTGAGCGTGAAAAATCGTGAAGAATGGCAGGAATTTAGAACCTCGTACCTCCTGGGGTGAAAAAAAAAACCCTGCGCTCATCATTCAGATTTACGTTAATTGCCGCAGGGGAGGGGGCAAAAGTAGGGCGCAGGTTGTTACGCAGATCTTTGCGCGCGCACCTCCGCGCCGATACCACGACCTCGTTCAAACAAGTCGGCTCCTCGGTGAGGTCGTGAGACGCGCGCAAGGAAAAGTGGGTCAAATGCATTCGGGAGTTCTGCCGTCCTCTGCGGGGGGGGTCTCCGATCGAGACGAGGCCGTGAAACTCCGAGGCGAGGTCACGATTTATCGACCTCGCGGCGCGATGTGACACGCTTAGCCGAGCCTTCTCAAGGTGTCGAAATGCGGGATCAAGTCTCACGTGCGGCGGGGTGCCCTGTTTAAAAGCACCCCCCCCCCGGTACCATAAATTGGGGGAGTGCCTAACAGTGGGTTGGCCCCCGGTTGTCGCGTCGCATACTTGAATTTAAAACCAAGCGCACCGCTCGTGATTTACGACGTCCCGCTCGGATGAGCGCGGCAGAGCCTTGAGGGAGGTCATCTGTTGGCGCGTCAACCAATTGGTGACTTGCTGAAGTTGAAAGGCGCAGATAGGAGGAAAGGAAAGCCTTCTTCAAGTTTGGCGATTGACGGCAATTCGCCTTACTTCATCGGGAACGCCGCTTTCTCAAGATCCTTATCCCGCCTGTTTGCGATCTCTCTCGACTCCGACACGCCCGATTCAAATGATCAGCTTATGGGCAGGCGCCGTCGAAGCCTGAAACGATCGTCGACAACCGACTCTCGGTGTCGGTTCTTCAACTTTTTTCACGCCAAGTGGTCAGCGAGGGCGTTTTCAGGGCGGCCGATCGCAAACGACCGCAATCCGGCGTCTGCATCAGTTTATCGGCAAAGGGCGTGAGCGCGCTTGACCTTTTTCCTCGCTCAACGTGCTCCAACACGGGCGGAGGGGAGGGGCGGGGTGAGGCGAGGCGGGGACGGGAGGCTGCGAGGGGCGCGCCCCCGTCGCGGCTTTGGTTTTACAAGCAGCGGCCAAATGAAAGCGATTACGCGGTAATGTGCGCCATAAAGCTGAAAGAGAGAGAAGGGCCTCGGGGAGGCTCGCCGAGGGGGGGGGCGCGCGGTGGAGGACGGACAAAATGCATTGACGTGCTCGCAGCTCCGAAAGGGAGTTTGTGGCCATATTATGGAGAAAACCAAATTAGGAACACAAAGACGCTCAAACTCGTATCATCTAATCGCATCCCCCCAACCCCTCCCTCTACTGCTGCCTGATGGAAACTGCGGGAACCTCCACGTGACGGGAAGGATTTCAAACAACCCCGATTGTCATTTCAGGGGGTTAATTGCTTGGTGCGACGCCAAAGTGATTTCGACACCTGCCGAAAAGGCACCGGGGCCGCTTCGACCGAAGCCAAAGAAAAACGCTCGGCATGCCCGAGCCTCCCGACGTCCTCAAGTGTGACCACAACAAAGCCGCCCGTTGCCAGGGATGGAACGGAAAGGTCAGCGTCCTGAAGTGGCCGTGTGATGTCCGGCCACGCAGGAGATAAGTCCATTAGCGATAGGAGAGCAGGGGACGCCAACGTAAGAATCGCGGCGCACGGTGCCGCGGCACGGCTGTAATTCGAACAAGCGCAGAGTGATGACCAAATCGAGGCGGTTTCCTTTCCGCGACCCCCACCTGGACCGCCGGCTCAAGGCGGCCATAAACACGGCAGAGCTAATAACGGTGACAGGCCCAGCCCAAGACGGTCAGCTGACACCCCCCATTCCGGACCGGTCGCCTTATCTGCAGGAAAACACATTTCAGACGTGGTTCATGCTGCTGAGGACGGCCTTGCGGGGGCTTCAACCCAAGTGAACCGCGCCGCCTCTCCAGCCAGCAGATGCTTCCAATCTTCACCCCCCCCCCCACCCGACACAGCCCAAGAGCGAGCCTCCGCACAGGGCCAAGACGCTGGAGCCACACAAAGCGCTATTTACAGAGCCCGTCGAGTTATTAAACTTTAATCCCGCTAAGACGAGCATATTCTGACAATGAATTATAAATGATGCAGGTAAGAGTCTCATATATGACCTCCTGTCCAATAAACCTGCCACCGTGGGTTTTAATAAACTATCATATCACTATAGTATGAATGTGTGCGTGTTTGTGTGTGTACAGATGGATGGATAAGCGAGAGATACACATATATATACATAAACAGACAAACAGACATCCATACACATCGACATATATATATATATATATATATATATATATATATATATATATATATATATATATATATATATATACACTATACACACATATATGTGTATATATAGATAGATATAGATTTGTATATCAATATATGGGTGCGTAGGGGTCTTTGTGGTTCTTAAGCCGGCCCCACTAATTAAGAAATCATCACATGGTCTCCGAAAGCAACCATTTTATTTTGTTTGGTCTTATGGGAGTTGAATCGAATTGCCAGTTTACCATCTGTCCAAAATTGGAAAATTCATTAGAGGCCCATTGTCCTTCAGTGAAATGATGATAGATTCTGTTAGTCCTTGGTTTGAGAGTAAAAGGGGGTTCCCCTGACAACATTCTAACGCTGATTGAGCAACAGTATTTTGGAACAAAATGGCGGCTACAGAAAACTCGAAACTTGAGCTGCTGATATTCCTGTCGAGGGAAATGTAGGCGTACAACGGCCCTCACATTGCACGATTCCGAGGGATACGACAAACTATTTTGCGCTGCGGTCATTCGGCACAAGAAGTCGAGCTCAGTCGTCGACGACATTGCAATCTGAATGACGTCAAAAACCAACCACTTTTATGTACATATATACATATGACTTTAGTCTTGTAACAGTACGCTCCAATTTTAAACATGACACTTTTCTTGACAATATCCAATATTTCTTTCAAAAAATACAACTTCAATCGCAAAGATCAGTGCATTTTTCTACAGACCGTCCCAACTTCAAGTTATTTCTTCAATTTTTAACTCGACAAGAATGTGACTCTGGTCCAACTACTTGACCCCTGGACAGTACTGTGTATGTCTGTGATGGAAAACGCAGGGTTCCAACCTACATACAAATTTGTCTTCAAAAAATTAATGAATAAAATAAAAAGAAGACGAAACTCTTCTCCGAGCAAAACCAGTTGGAGTTCCAACTCCACGTTGCCCTGGGACACATGAAAACATCCTCCCAAAACCACTCAGCAGATGCACATGCCGAGATTGCAGAATTCACATCAGTATGTTTGTTGCGCCGCCACTCAATGCAAGGAGGCCGACTTCCTGGTCTGCATGACAACCCCCTCATATAGTCCAAACTTGGGCAGGGGGTGTATTGGGGGGTAGGGTGGATGCTCTGATTCCAGTTAAATTGTAGGGCATGGGACGTCAACTCCCTGATTCCAAGACTAATGGGATCCAAGGTCATCATTATGAAGCGCACAGGACTGACATCGTGCGAGCCTTTATGGTCCTCAAACAGCTGCTTAAATAAATAAATAAAAAAGTCGCCCTCCACTCCCATCCGCTTCGTCAAACCTTCCCTTCCCTTCCCGAGGCTGCTTATCTCCGCCATCTGAGGAGCCTTGTATTTATGCAAAATACAACACATAATGAGCACATCATGTACATAAATATCTTGCAGCTGCTCGAAAAAGCACGAGTACGCACACTCAGTAATTTAGTACAAGTGGAGAGACTCATGTGAAACAGATTCAACGCCTGTATTCAATAAGTAGGGACTTGGAAATGTACTTCTGGACTAGCAATCGGTCAAGATTTGGTTTCCCTGTATACAAATCCATTTTGATAACTTGGCATTACGAAAAAATGAGCAAATGCAGTGCTGGTACAGACAAGCTAGCCAAAGCTAGCTGATGAAAACAAGCTAACACTGGTTAAGCATGAGTTATCAAAACGTCATTTGTCAGTTGTTATTTGCTATTTTAACCATTTTTCTGAGTAAAGTCAAAACATTGGCAACGCTCCAGGAAAATGTCTTTAGAACATAAAGGCCTGAGCCAATGCTAGCTAGCTTTAGTTAGCTATTTTCTATTCATCAGAATTACGTTTTGTTTTGTTTTTTTTGTTTCATTTTGTTTTTGTGGGGGTTGCTTCTGGTCGCGCTGTTTTTTTAGTTTGGATTTTTTTGTTTCTTTGTTTTTAAACGTAGGGTACCTATTTCAGTTTGGGAAGGAAAGGGGAGACCACGGTGTTCAATGACTCAATTAAACAAAAGGCGGTGGAGAGGAGTAATGTACAGGTTGGAACAAGAAAAGTAACAACATGGTGCCATGTGTGTCTCTTCGAGGTGCTGAGAGTTGAACAAAAGGGAGGGGGCGCATCCGTAGAACCGTAGTTGTCATCCGTAGATAGATGCGCCTGTCAACATGGCGGAGACGCACTGTGCCGAAGCAAACTCCGCAATTACCACGTCGGGCGGATAGGATCGTGTTCGTGGGTAAATGGCGGGTGGTTATGATAAGTGGCCAAGGCGACTGTGCCAGCCGAAGCCGCGAGTCATGCTGAAACGAAGATTACCGCCGCAGCTCGGCCTCCGTAGCTGACATTGTTTTTCCGACATGCCATTTGGAGGCAAAACACACCACTTGCATGCTTCCCTCGCGATCAAACGTGAAAGGAAACTCAAGGTCGGTAATTGCATTATCATCTGTGACATAAAGGAGAAAAAAAAGTCTCAATTCTATCCCGGCAGTTGGTCGGGGCTTCACATGGGTTATAATTGCCCCATTTCCATTTAAATGAGGTTCGCCACACACTACTGAAGGGAGCGGGGGCAAGAGATGTTTGCGCTTTCATGACGTCGAGCATATTAACGAAGGCAGGGGACATTGGAAACCTTCCGATGCGAGGTTAAAAAAGATAACCTGGGAAATTGCAATACATTTAAAGGGCGCGGGCAGTGTGTTCAAATGCTGCCTTTAAAGTGCGTATTAGAAGTGACCCAAAAAACGTTTGCGTTGGAGTACAGTACTTCGATTAAAAAAAAAAAATTGCCCCAGACTTTTTTCTGCCTCGGGTATCCGTTTCCGAAAACAAAACAAGCCCGTCGCAGCAACAACGTGCTGACAACACTTTGAGAAGGATTCAAAATAAAATCTTTCCAAATAAATACCTGTACATCAATGCTTTGATGTGCTTTTATTTTGAAATTGTTCCTGGCAGCACGTCATGGCACGGCAGCTGACTTGACTTCTGGACTGGAGGCCAGTCTGAGCCTAGTTTCACCAACTGTTGCTAGCGACATCAACGCAACGTCATCACATAATCATGCTCAATCAATTGTCTTCGTCTTCAAAAAAAAAAACATACAGTAATAAATATCTGCTAACCTATGACAACTTTTTTTTTCCTTTTGAGGAAGCGAAGTATGCAATCACATGCAACAAAAACCTCAAAATGTTGTCCGCCAGGAGGACCCTCGTGAACCCCCTCATACATTGGCCTCTCCACCTTTTGCTCCAAAGGAAATGCAGAGAAAACAGCCCTTCCCGAAGCCTGCAGTGAGTGAGTCCCCGACTGCAGGGCTGCTACAATTGGCTGTGATCGAACACCTCCTTCCCGCCCGCCCCAAGGGGCCAAACCCGAGCGCAACCCCCGGGTCAGCCGTGCTCTGCGGTCTCTCTTCTCTGCTGTGCTCCTTTCATCCGGCACTCCCGACCACTCATTAGAGAGGCTCAGCCATCCCCGAGAAAGCCATAACGTGCTCCCCAAGTGTCTCGGCGAGCCGAGTCACTGACACCGTGGTGGCAAACGGGGGAAGGTGGATTTGGAAGGCAGCAAAAATGGCTTCTTTCAAAGTGACACACCGCGGCCCGACACAAACGCGGGCCGACAAATCAAAAACACAACGGTAGGTTGGCAAAGGATGAGAAAGTGTAGCAGATCAAATCCAGGTGGCAGGGTGGCCATTAGCAATTTGTCAAATTTCACAAAGGGCCATCACGGCCACGACCAGCATCAGAACTATTCAACGCATCGAGCCACCCCAACAGTTTCAGAAAGTTAACTCGGTTTTAAATGGATATATATAAGGATAATTCTTGTTTATATAAAAAATTATATATATATATATATATATATATATATTTTTTTTTTTTTTTTTTTAAAGGCTAATTCTTGTCAAAATCTCAATATCAGCACCAATAATTGGTCTATTTTGACTCATCTCTCCTCTGTGACAAATTGACAGTATAAGCAACCAATGTATTAAAAACAAATAGTCGAGTTTTCTTTTACCAGAAAATAATCATTTCTGGCTTTTTTTGTTGTTGTCTTTTAGTAACTCTGTAAAACACACACCAAAAAAAAGCCACTGGTTTCTGACCCAAAAGAAGAGAAACCAGCTTTTGTGATGGGAAACAGATCAAGCAAGCAGTTTTGTAACTCTTCAATGTAGAACTTAGTGAAGACTTTTGATGAAAAAAATCTTTTTTTTTTTTAAATTTACAGCCATAAAGAATTTAACTGCTTGTTACGTTTTTTGTTGTTTTTTAAAAAATTATTTTAAATTAAATTGAGTTCGTCATTCATTCCATGAACTGTGTCATCCTTTCTGCTCCCACCTGTAACACATGCTCAGCTGAGAACATACTTCGTCTTCAATTTGTGAAAGGACGCGCCCGCCCGGCGGCCTCCGTCCAGACAGGCAAGTGAGCGCACGCTGCCGAGCCTCCCACGCATTGCTTAGCCACATTAGCCGGCGCGCATCGACCCAAATTTCATTAGTGACTCATTACCGCCTGGATGTCGGGCGTGGGAGCGTGACGCCGAATGGTAAACGTTCATTCGGCGCCGGCCGCAGCCGCGGATTAAGCCGGCTTTTGCCGTCCGACGCGGCGCCGCTTCCACGGGAAAACGTGAATGAAGCAGATGATGATTTGAATTAACGCTGATCGGGACGACTGAGCGCGCACGCGGGGCTGCCGGGAATCAATTGACGACTTCGTGTCAGTTGTCGCCTGCAATGCAATTAAAATGAAACGTTTATGCGCTTACCTAGTTGCATGGGGGGCCATCCGGTAGCATTAAAAAAAAAAAAAATTACAGGAGTTGTTAGTATTCAGGCTTTTTTTTTTCTTGTCAACATTTGTATCTCAGCATATTTATGATGGTTTTCTCGTCCATTGACAATCGGCAAGGTTGATTCGAAATGTGTCTCGACTTCCATCCATCCATTTTCCGACCTGCTTGTTTTTGGAATGTGGGAGGAAACCGGAGTGCCCGCGGAAAAGCCACACAGGCACGGGGAGAACGTGCAAACTTCACCCAGGAAGCCCGCAGCCGGAATCGAACCCTGCGGTGGACAAATATTCACGACCGCCCCTCACCTGAACCCCCCCCCAGGACATAACCACGTGAATTTTTTCCGCCTCGTCCAACAAACTGACAACAAATCCCTCAAAACAGAAACCTTCGTATCGTACACAAGCGATGGCCGTAATGAATGCCTCTGTGTCAAGTCGGCATTGCCTGAACAATCCGACATTGGCTCCTCAATTTGGCCCCGGTGCGAAGCGGCTACCGCCAGGCCAGCTCATCATCGCACGGTGACAATGGCAACTGCGATCAAATCAATAGCAGGTGACGGAAAGCGTTGTGAGCGCTTCACGACACCAAGGCGGCCTCATTGTTCATGCTGACAGTCGCTTGCCATTTCCATCTTTAACCGACGCCGAAAGATCTGCTGAGGAGCCGCGGCGGGTTCTAACGAGGTGTCACTTGATTTAGGTAGGGCTCGGCCACGCGACTACACTGTGGCGCTCGTCCCCCCCCGCCCCGCCAGCCGGTCGATTGGAATCAATACGGCCCCCGTGCGATTATTAATACAGTCCCGGGGGCAGTTAGATGCGAATGAGACAGATGACATTCAGAGCGGATTGATCGAGAGGGAAAAATGGATTTCATAAAAGCGCTCAAAGCCGCCATTATAGTCGGCACAAATGTCGGCAGCGTTGTAATTTGGCGCGGGGACATGAAAGGGGAAATTGACTTGATAAATGTTGTGTTACACCAACGCATTAAACGACGGCGTAAACACAAAGGAAGAGGGTTCAAATAAATCAATAAAAAAGGTCGGAAGCGCAGGTCATCAGCTGGACTGTCACGGTTACTGTTTTTCGGCTAACCAAATCGCTTTCCCACAAGGGTCAAAATGGACATTCGCTCCACATTTGCGTGTGCATTTTCCCCAAAACTGACTCAGGAGCCCCCTCGAAATTTTGAGGAGCCCCCGGGCCTCGAATTTGACACCTGTGGCCTAGGCTACTTCAAATCAAGAAATGCATATTTTGAACCATCCAGTAATGTAACACACTGCCTTCAGTTCATATTTTCATTCCATCAGAAGCTGCAAGGCTCATTCAGAATGAGCGCAATCAACACGCACGTCCGTCACATCGCTCACGGAGACCGAAGACGCGCTCAGCCGTCGCTCCCAAATGAATGTTCACCCTACACCAAAAAAAAAAAAAAAAAAAGAACAGCGGCTCTCCCGGTGGGCCCAGCGGCACGAAATAAGAGCGCATTAACGCTGGTAAACACAAACGCAGCCCTGCGCTTTGTTTGAATGACCTCCAGCCGTCCGGCTCCAAGCAGAGAGTGCCAATCAAGTCGGCTTAAGATTTTGATAAATCTCAACAGCTTCATCAATGATGAGAAGCAGTTCACACTGGCCAATATTTTGTTCTTAATCCTTTTTTTGGGGGGGCCGATTATAAAATCAAACCGATCGGTTTTTCTGGCTCAATAAATGGTGAGCGGTTGTGACATGCATGCAGTTTGCAACCGCGCTCATCATGCTCCAAAAGCTTGATGCTGCATTCGTGGACAATCTGCGTTTTTATTTGTTTTGCTTGCTGTCTTTGGGTGTGAAACAGGGTTCACCATGGACTGGTTTTGGGACTGTGGTGGTTGACACACATCTACTGTGATAGAGTAATAATGTCACATGTCTTTTTTCAGCGCCACGCTGGGAATTGCACATCGTAGGCGGGATTAGATGAGGAAAGAAAAAAAAAAGACATATACATTCTGATTCTTACAATTGTAATACTGCACACAAGTGCCTGACGACATGCGCAACATTGCTTAATTAACACGGTGACGAGAGTACCATAGCTCCTCCGCCGGGGTTTCAGCTAAGCTTCGACACTCAAATTTGCCTCATGTCAAGGTCGCATTGCAGTCAACGTATCAAGAAAGGTTTCCTTTGTGCACGCGTGATTGTTTCTTTCAAGCCTGAACTGGTCTGTGGAACCAGCAAAAAAGAAATAAATACATTGAAACCCTACTTATTGATCCCGCTTGGGATCGTGATTATGAAATAATGGAGACCGACTGGCCTCATCCCCTTAATGAAATTAGCTGGCGCCTCAGCCGAAAAAATGTCCGTCAGCGACGCCAGGCGACAAAGGCGATCATCTTCAAAAGGTGACTCGCAAGTTCGCCGCTTTCCCGCAGCCGCGTTTCAGGCAGGACTCTCAATTACGTCTCGATGGCCCTCCGACTCATTAACTCGACGTGATCGCTGCTGACGGTGTCGAGTCGCTCACCATGGCGGGACAAAAGGCTTTTGTCACGTGGACATCAGCTCAGCGAGCAAGCACACGGGACGCTTTGATTTTCTTGGGGTTGTTGCTTTTTTTTTGAAGGGTGATGAAGTCCAAATAAGGTGTGGGACGTTCACCGTTTCGGGTTTCTTGGTCAACTGAACTGAAATATTGAATATTTTGTTGGTGACTCAACCGATCATTTTGTAAAAAATGATTGTTTGGTAAAATTATCTGAACTTGGCAGAACTCGGTTGCTTTCATGAGCCACAACATTTTTTCACTTCTGTTACGGATAAATGCCGTAACCTGGCAAAAAAAAAAAAAAAAGATGTTGGAGGCCTGTGACATGAGTGCTAGCGCCATAAAATAAGAATCATTGACAAAATCCCCATCTGAACCTCCAATGGAAATTTCCAGGAAACTTTTGGGAAATTGACTGGAAATGCTGCGCCTCTTGTCGGCGCGAGCGAGTCCCACCTTAAGAAAGGAAAGGATCCGCCTCCAAGTCCAATCAGTGAATGTATTCAGCGCCAAAGTTACCGTATTTTCACGACCATTGGGCGCACCGTGTTGTTGGGCGTAGTCTCAGTAACGGGTGCTATTTCTGTGTTTGACACATACACAAAACGCACTGTATTATTGGGCGCAGCCAGGCATGGTAAAACATACACCAGCATAAACATACGGCAGTTTAAACATACGGCATGCATGCACGCACGCTAAAAACAAGTTTTTAAAAAGGCAACGGAAGCAAAACTGAGTTCGGTTGTACTTTATTTAGCCATTTTACAATGTACTCACGTTTTTCTCTTCACCTCTTACACGCTCACAGACTGGTACAAGCTAGGAACGTGCCTTTAGCGTCCATTTACACGCCCACCCTTCACTCATTGGCGACTTGTACCTGCAAGGGGCGTCCCTTTAGCGTTCTCTTACACGCCCACCCTTCACTCATTGGCAGACTTCCGCATGCCTGTCGTCACTCACGCCCACCTTTTTTCTATATAAACAGCGTGTCGGACAGAAGTGCTCTCAGTCAGGCTTTGGAACTCGGCTCATACACTAGACGCTCCGCATTATAAGGCGTCCTGTCCATTTTGGAGAAAATTTAAGACTTTTAATGGCGCCTTATAGTCGTGAAAATACGGTATTTAGCTTTGCACTGTCTGGCTCGAATGAATCCAAAGTTGGAGGCAACTGTCGTTGGCGGCAATTTCAAGTCAGCCTCGGCCATCAAACATCTGGCGGCGGCCCTGGCACGTTTGCCTCCGGCCCACTCGAAACAACCCAGCCGCCGCGGCTCCAAACAAAGCCTTCTGTCTATCGGAGCCCGCCAATAGCAATTAACTCGCACGTTTCACCGTCAAGTGCGATCGGGCCGATCAATCTTGCGAGCGCGAGCGAGCGGCCGCCTGCCGGGCAGTTGGCGCCCCCACTCGTATTCTTTAGCGGGAAGGCGGGAGGTTAATGAAGCAGCTGTCGGTAAACACACGGGTCATCCGCTCCTCGGTCCGACCCGAACGGAAGCCGAGCGTGGCTCCGCCGCGTAAATCCCGAGTCGGCAAATGAGCGCGTATGGCACAATGGACAACATGTGGCAAATGGGCAATTTATCTTCAGCGGCCCGTTTGCTGTCGCGCCACGGCCGTGTGTTGCTATGGCAACAATGCGAGTATTGGGGGCGGGGGGGCGTATTATGGCCCATTATTCGACCCACGGGCGTGGCCGATCAACGCTTGACGGACTACAATGGGTTTCCTTATTGCGAGAATTCCGTTCCGAGAACAGCGAACGCGTCATGCGATGCGGCAAATGGCCAGTTGTCTGAAAAAATGATTTGGTAACGCCAACATACACTTTTGAAGTTGGCGAACGCCAGCTCCTTGACGTTACGAAGGGACGATACTCGATCGCCGCCTGCCACAGAGACAGAAAATAACGCCAAAATGCCGCCGGAGAAATGAACTTATTCAAGCTCGCTCTCCCACTGAGCGGCGAACGTGGACGCGAAGGTGGCCGAGGTCGCGTTCAAGGTTGTAAAGGTGCGACAATCGTGTCATCTGTGTCTGTCATCCGAGAAGTTGCCTGTCGTTCAAGTGAAATCTGCGATTTAGCTTCAAGAATCATGAATATGTCAGATATTGGTTTGGCTCCGCCCAGGGTTTCGCTGGCATTCTCCATCCTGCGGGGCCAGCCACACACACACACACACACACACACACACACACACACACACACACACACACACACACACACACACACACACACACACACACACAAAAAAAGGCCAAGATTGGGTTTGGCCAATCAAGGGCATCGTGGCGCTGCTGGAGGATTATTAGATCTTCAGTTACAGCTGAGGTACAAACGGCCGCACGTGGCTCCTCCGCGTGGACCGACCGC